>BJKM01000388.1:425000-564600 GCA_015082035.1 Chaenogobius annularis
ACCTGTTGCTTCTACTGTCCAGAGTTTATATTGCTGTTTTATTCAGCATTATTAGTGTGACCTCTCAGACGCACCACAGCGAGAGCGTTCTGCCTCACATGCTCCTCCTTCACTGGGGCACTGCGGCCCCTCATGGACGGGTGGTCCTTAATCCTCCTGGCCTCCTCTGGGAGGGCACCTGTGGAAGATATTTATCATAGTTTTTAATTCCATTAGTTGGCAGTTTGTGAAGACATTTTGAACCATCGAAAACACAGTTTAGAGACCGTTGACACTTCGGACACACTTTTCTGACAGTTTAAACCATCATTTGACAAAAATGATGTACGGTATTATTGTGTGTCAAATCATATCATAATCATATATCACATAATCATATGTCATATTGCACCGTATACTGCACCCCTTTAAAAGCAATGCAGTTTAACTTAACAGGGGTGAAAATCACCCAAAAGTGAGTCAGTAGTTCAACAAACACATCAGACAAGTAGCAGTGACTTTACGTGGCTAAAAATACAATTTCAAAAGCGCACAACACAACACGAACTTTACCAGAAAAAAGGTTCTCAAATCCCCGTTGTAAACACCACGAACTGTGAGTTTTCAGGCCGTAAAATGTCCAAAAGATGTCAAAAAAATTTGAGCTTATCACAGGAGTGCAGGAACTTACTGTGTTTGCAGCTCCGGGGCGCTCCGAATGAGAGCAACGACAACTCCGCCGGCCAAAAGTATATCGCATCCGTAGCGATTCAGCACTACCATAGGAAATGAATGGGATTCTGTTTAGAGCCGTTTAACTAAACAATCCGCGCAGCCGGCTGCAGTGTTGTGAGTTCAAATCCTGGCTCTGATGATGTCCTCCCCTCTCTCTCATCCCCATTTCACGCTAGTCTGTCCTGTATAATAAAGGCTTTCCTTTAAGAAAAAAGTAAGGGACTGCAACTCCAGTGCCGGAAATAAGCTCCGGAATTATCTTCTGGAGGAAGCCCTTCATATCTCCTTCCTCGCTTTCTGAGATCCCCTCAAGTATGAGATTGTTCGTGTGGGACTTTGACTCCAAATCCAGAATCTTGCTTTTCATATTTTTGTTCTCCACCCAGAGTTTAACCACCTTGGATTTCACCTCACACAACTCGTCTATAATGTCCGAGATGTGCTGCACTGCCTCAGCAAAGTGCGCTCCGCCTCCTCCTCCCGTTTTCAGCCCCAATATCTCTCCTTCAATTTTCGAGAATCGGGGCTCGCTGTTCGCTGCTCTGACTTCAGCTTTGAATGATGCCACTTCACGCTGCACTTTACACAATACAAGGACCACCTGTTGTAAAGTTATGTCTTTCCCGTTCGTCCCGCACAAGCCCTGTTGATCCTCGCTTGAGACTGGACTCGGCTGCAGCTGCTTGGAGAGACTGACTGGCCTCTCCAAACGAGCTGTGGCTCCAGCGTACCACACGGTGATGGAGGAGGTGAGGATGGACTCAATGATGGCCGTGTAAAACTGCACCATCATCTGCGCTGGCAGCTTGGCTTTCCTCAGCTGCCACAGGAAGTACATCCTCTGCTGGGCCTTCTTGATGAGGGAGCTGATGGAGGGCTCCCAACTTGAGGTCCTGGTGATGGTGGTGCCAGAGAAGCGGAAGAGAGTCCACGGTGGTGATGGGGGAGTCTGTCATGACGAGGGGGGGCTGGGGGGCTGTGACTTTCCTAAAGTCCACGGTCATCTCCACTGTCTTCTGGGCGTTAAACTCCAGGTTGCTACCGCTGCACCAGGACACCTGCCGGTCCACCTCCCTCCTGTGAGCCCGATGAGGGTGGTGTTGTCCGCAAACTTGATCAGTTTTACGGAGGTGCAGCAGTTTGTGTACAGGGAGAAGAGCAGAGGGAAAGTACACAGCCCTGTGGAGCTCCTGTGCTGATTCAGTCCGATACAGTCCGAGTGTCTGAGACATTCTTCCCAGGTGCACGCACGGCCTTCGATCCATCAGGAAGTCAGTGATCCACCTGCAGGAGGCACGTTGAGCTGAGAGAGCTTGTCCTGGAGCAGAGCAGGAGGATGGTGTTGAATGCAGAGCTGAAGTCCACAAACAGGATCCTGACGTAGGTTCCCGGGGAGTCCAGATGCTGCAGGATGAAGTGGAGTGCCAGGTTGATTGTGTCATCTACAGACCTGTTTGCTCTGTAGGCGAACTGCAGGGGGTCCAGCAGGGAGGAGGTGAAGGACTTGAGGTGGGCAAGACCAGGCGTTCAAATGACTTCATGACTACAGACGTCAGCGCCACAGGCCTGTAGTCATTAAGTCCAGTGATCCGGGGCTTCTTGGGGACAGGAACAATGATGGACGACTTGAAGCAGGCTGGGACATGGCATGACCTCAGGGAGGTGTTAAAAATGTCTGTGAAGACGGGGGTTAACTCTCCTGCGCAATGTCTTAATGTAGCGGGCGAGACGCCGTCTTGTCCAGCAGCTTTTCGGGGGTTGGATTTCCGAAATAGCCTGTGAACATCCTGTTCCTGAACTGAGAGAGTGGTGGGGAGGTGGGGGGACCAGGTTTGGGTTGGCGGAGGTGGCCACCGTGGGGGAGGGGGTGGTCACATCAAACCTGGAGTAGAAGGTGTTAAGTTGCTCAGCCAGTTTTCGATTGTCTGCAGCAGGGGGGGCTCGGGGCAAGTCAATTACCTCTTCCATTTTGTCAGCGGAGATTTTACCCAGGGATTCTTAACTTCCTGCAAATGGCTCAACCGTTTGTCATCCTGCCTGCACATGAAGTCCCGGCACAACATTACTCGTAATATTTTCCATTGAGCTTCTTATTCTGGATCACACCAATACAGCAACACTCTGATTTGAGCTGTGAGAGATTTTTCAGACCAGGTAAATCCCAACCGCCTTTTTCTTTTGATAGTTGTAGCATTTTGAATGGGAATCAAGTTACAAATCTTGAGATTGATTTATTTCACTCATCAAACAGCCGATTGGGGATGGAAATTGGGAGAGTCTGGAATGGCTTTAGATATGGCCAAAACATATATAATATATAATAAAATAAATTGTTATAATTGTAATCCTTTGACTTAGATTGTAATTGTGGGATCAGAGTATTTTTTTTAGAGATCTTTCTTTATAGTAGCGAAAAGAGGAGCATAGTTTTTTTTAAGATTGTTGATGGATGGAAGACCACACCTAAATATTTGAGAGATTCCATTTGCAATTTGAATTGGTAGGTCCAAGGACCAATGGGGTTGGAGGTTTTTGTACATTCAGGTTGTATCCAGACATTGGACCAATATCATGAAGGAAAAGCATCACATTGGGCATGGAAATTTCTGGTTTGGTCAAGTACAGTAGGAAATCCTCTGCGTAGCAAGCAATCTTATGTTCTGTTCAATTGACACCATAAATTGTTTCCGATTGGCTAATATATTGGGCCAATAGTTCCAAGTACAATGCGAACAACAGGGTGGCAAACTTAGGCAGCATGCACTAGTTGGAGCTGGGATAAAGTCACAGAGGTGTGGCTTGGTGTGCAAATACTTTAACCACTGAGCCACTCCATCAGTACTCATCAAATGGATTTGAATACACTTCAAGTATTTATATTTTTCCTGTTTAGTCTAAAGAATTGTTGAAGTGTTGTTGAATTATTATGAATGATATAAGTAAACTTGTGTCTGTGTACAGGAGAAGAGTGACTACATGCAGTTCCTGAGGCAGAGTCAGCAGGAGATCTTGAAGGAGGAGGAGAGAAGATATCGCTTTGTAGCTGAGAAGCACTGCGCCCTCACACAGTCCCTGCTTTTCTTAATGATGAAGGTACAAAGTGCTACACAACGTATTCCACACACAAATGTCAATTGCTCCATATAGGTTTGATTTCCTGAAGAAATTTCACCTGATCGAATAACTACAACGGGCTTGATAACATGCATATGACATACACAAATAGTAACTCTATTCTACCAGTGGCCAGGAAGCGGGTGCGTTCTGCACAGTATCTTTGCGGTTCCAAGCACTGCACTTTCCTGGATTAAGATGTCTGATGTTTTTTCTGGAATATGCTGTTGCCACTCCTCCAGTTTAGGGGTCACTACCCCAAGAGTTCCAATGACCACGGGCCCCACTGTCACTTTCATTTACCAAGCCTTCTCCAGTGTTTCTATGAGCTCCAAGTATTTCTCTAGTTTCTCATGTTAAGTTTTCATTACATGGTATTTTTACTGTATGTCAGCCACAACAACTTTGTTCACCACCACAATAGAGTTCCATCAGATGTGCTCACGCAATCCAAACATGCATCACCAAAGTGTATACTGGCAGGGATGGTGGTCTGATAATTTACAGAAGCCAAGTGCTTCGGCACTGGAAATAATTCAACTTTCAGAGATTTCAGAAAAATCATTAAGATGACTTACAGTTTCAAATAGTATACTGCAAAATACACATTCCTTGAAAAAAGCAGCAAGAAAACAACAAATCATAATTCTATTAAAATTCACAGAACCTAGGAAATCTTTTATTTTTGTATTTTTCCAAATTTAAAAACACTTAACACAAGAAAACAGAACAAGACCAGACGGAAAATCTGCAAAATAAAATCACTCCAATACATCCAATACATATAAAACTATGGCACATAGTTTTATAGAGATGTATTGGAAGTCCAAATGTGTCCATTTTAAAGTTAATCTTCTCCTTATTCTGTTATGCCACTCCTTGATTGTCTGTGTTATCCATTTTTCTATTTGTTCCCAAATTATTTGTTGTAAAATGAAATGCGCCCCAATCTTCCTCCTTTTATTACACCTATTGCTGAATCTGAAGCGCTATCGCACCTTCTCCCTTTTACTTTACAAATAGGAGCATTATTGCGTACTAAAATGTTCTATCTTTGGGCAAAGTTTGTGGCTGTGCCTCATGAAGACCATTTTAGATCAAACGGGCTAACGCCATTGGAGGAGTTCGTAAAAGTATAGAGTGTAAACATGTTAAAATTGATTTGAGAATGTTCTCATTGGAATAGCACGGGAGGTTTCTGTCATCACCGTAAAAAATATGACATGGGTCGGATTAGGTTTTTTGATCGGGACACCTAAATAGAATTTTGTACAAAATGTTATAGATTGTTGCGGTTCCCTTTCAAAAAGCATTGCCTTTGAAATTCTTGGCAAAATGACCGTAGCACTTAGAATATATTTTTTTTTAGGTTAATCGCTCACGCTTTCCAACGTCATGGTGAGGGTCCCTGGTCACTGACCGGCACTTTCCTGTGAGTTATTGGAAGGAGTACCAAGAAATAAAGAGGCGAACAGAGTTTGTCTTTCTCAAAAGGTGGATCTTTATTTACTCGTGCACAGTAAATAAAAACACTTTCCCTGACAAGATCAGCTTTTCCTCAACCCCAGAACAATGACATGACATTATTTGCAACATCGATACAATGACATTTTTCCTTTACAGTCCTCTATGCAATAATGTTAAATTTTAACATTACATGTTTATATGCATAAAACGTGCATGAGTTGGGGACTTGCATTAGTGAGCGACTTAGCGCAAACAAGTGCTTTAAAGAGCTAATTTAGTGTACACTTTTTGCACAGGCTTCACCCATTTTACAACAGTAATGTTAAATTTTGGAAGAGTGGGAAGAGTGGACAAGTGTGTTAGTGAGTGACTAGAAGTGGGCGAGCGCACTTTTGCAGTCGTGCACAGCCTTACCAAACTAATAGGCCTCTCGCCAGCTTGTGGAGTTTGGGCCTAATAAAATATTGAAATACAGCCTCAGAGCATTGTTTCTTTATTTAATTCACCTTTATATGTTTTGCACAACGCAGAGAGCTCGCTTTCACCCCTGGGGTGCCCTCACTAAACCAAGACTAAACCAAGACTAAACCTGGAGATACTGAGCACAGAGTGTGCAGCAGTCCGTGCATACATCTCTGCTTATCAACTCGACTTGTAATCCATAAACAAGGTGATGATCCTGAAGGGCACAACCCCAGACTGCCTCGATGACCTGCATTAGTCCCGGTGCCAGGCCTCTGAGCCCCTGGTGATGGTTGTCACCAAGCGTGGAGAATTTACCTTCAGAGATGTGCTGTGCGCACTTCGGTGCGTTCTGTGCTTAGCACAGCTGGACACTTAAGTATTTGGTGGAATGCTGCGTAGTCCGGACGGCACAGCCATGCATTGCAGTTGAGTGCCGGAGCCGAAAGTCTGAGTATATATGTGGATCAAGTCCTCTTGTGTTGTGGAGTCAGTCTGTGCTTTTATGCAGACTAGGACAGGGATTTTGGGTGAATGTGATGGTGACGGTGGCTATTTATCCAGTTTCCTAAATAGACGTTCGTCTCTAAACTGTGAATATGCAAGTCTGCATGGTTCAGTCTGGCCCAGACCGTGCAGTAACAGATGTCCAACGCCAGAGGTGGAGGTGTCTAGCAAAGAGCAGAGGTGTGCGTAACGGTGCTGAACTGTTTACGTGATTGGGAGAAATAGGCAAATGTAAAATTGGACTTGATTTATTATTCTCTAACTTACAATTTGTATTAATTATGCTTATGAAGGTTGTTTTATTATGCTTATCTCGTCCATATGGGGATAGTAACATGACTCCAGTGCATTAGGGTTTTGAAGTTTATTAGTTACAATTCTGGCCATTCGCAGAATGGAAAACACCACGTCTTCAGTTTGCTTCACTCCACCTCGTATTTTGGTATGATCGTCCAGCAATTGAGCACACGCAAGATGCCAGGAAATGAGTTCCAAAATGCCAAAACATTTTGCTGTAAAAATATGACACTTCAAAAAATAGTTGGAGTTAGGACTCCGCCCTAAATCATAGAGGAAGTCAGCCATGTTGGATCAGACACGGTGCTGACAAGAATCCACCTCGTTGTACTTTTGGCATCTCCCCCTACAGTTTTCTTCTAAAACCACTTAAAAAGACACAAAACCCATAAGCAATGAAATGTCATCAGTTTGAAGCTGATACACCTTCAGATGTGGTCATAGTTAATTCTTAACAAAATTGAATTTTTAAAAAATGTCTAAAAAATCTAAGTTTCTTAAAGATGTTTATCTTTCTATTGCAAAATGTTAATAGAGCATTTTAAGATTTCCAAGCTGAACGCAATGATATCCAAATGTAGTGGCTATCTAATAAAATGGATCTCTAGCGCCCTCTCCAAAATGTACTTTTTATAAAAATCATAAAAGTCTATCTATTTGTGATAGACAACTTAAACATATTATATGGGTTCATTTGTGGCACAATGTGACAAAGTCACCTGATTCTAGCCCGAGTTTTTATAGCGCAAAAAATTGCTTGAAAAAAGTTGTGCAATTAGGTAATTCTTTTGATTTTTGATACAATTCCAAATGGGGGCGAAAATGTAAAACATTTAAGTGTTAAAACTTGCATATCTCTGGCATGAGATGTCCTATTTTCCGGCACGAATATAAATTTTGTGCAAAATGATGTGCTTGAGCCAGTTGAGATTGCACTGTGGGGGCCCAACATTCAGTGGCAGACTGGGGGGAAAAGGTTGAGTTGAAAGCAGAGCGGGCCACTTTACATGAGACTACGGTCAGCACTGAGAGCCGAATTCATTGCCGAGGGGGCTGGGGGTGTTACCAATTTAAAAAAATATTTTATAGCTCAATTTGGCCATAGTTGTATGATATCCTACTATATAATTTGAGCAGGATTAAACAGTTTTAACTGTAAACTGTCTTTAGATTTGTTTTTATAAACATAGCATAATTTTGGTTTATAATATATGATCAGCACATATTTTTATTAGGATACATTTAGCATGTGACTTAAAAGGGCACTATGTAGCTGGTGGAGGGTATGGCACATTCTCCATGGAGAATAAAACCAAGTAGGTTCTATGCATCGAGCCTCTGCTCATAGAAGATGTGGAGGACCTATTCGTATTTGGATTTATGATAGTGGGATTCCTTCTAATTGGTCTTGGAGTCGCCTTGGTCTATCGGAAAATTGGGAAGACAGGTAAATTCACCGCAGAAAACTGTGGGACGTGACCAGGAACAGTGAACTTTGAGAAAGATGGAGTAACTCAATGGTACAAACGAATCATTACGCTACACAGAGGACCAGAAATGATTGGACTATTTGATCTGGCTAATTACTGATCAAACAAATGTACTAAAAATTATTTTTTTTCCCTGTTATGCTCCATACTTCTGTTCCTTCTCCCTATCTTTTTTCCCGGCCTTGGTCTTGAGACCAGCTGGACAGCCAGCGAAACCGAGTCACACACACACACGCACAAACAACAGACATATCCCTTCATTATCGCCGTATGCACTCCCTCGTATCTACTTCTCCTCCTGTTTGTGACCTTGGCCCAGATCACTGAAAAAGTCTGTGTGTGACCTTGCGCATCTTATTCATTATATGTGTTGTATACTGTGTCTTATTGTTATGCTTACACTGAACATTTTTAAATTTTCCAAGAGTTCAAGTATCGCAGTAGGCGCCGAGTGAAAACCAGCTGCCCGGGAGGCTGATGCGCTTTTGCATGTCTTTTCATGTCACATCTGTCATCAAATCACGTTCTTATGTTGTGAATTCTGTTCACTGACAATGGCAATAAATATATCCTGATTCCTGATTCCTGAGGCAATCTCCATGAAGACAAGCAGCAAACCCGCCTACTTTTTGGAAAATAAATACTCCTTTTGATAAATGAAAGCCAGATGAGTTTATATCATACTGTGGAATATTTCTGAAAAGATTAGGTGATGGACCATCGACTAGAAAACTACTGTACATACTATATAGTGCACCTTTAAACAATAACTGCTTTGTTTCATCTTAGGCAGCCTACTCTCTGTTGCCCATTTGTGGACCCTCACCCAGTTTAAGGACCACTGTTTTAAACCAATTTTAACATTCACTAACACAGAGTATAGCTTCTCTTTATCATCAATAAAGCAAATCGAACATCACTGAGGTAGACGCTCCAATCTACATTACTGTAGACTTGGAAGAAATACAAAAAAACACACTTTGGAGTTTCAATGGCAGCCTGCTTAATGATCCTTTTTTTTTAGGAAAACATGTCAAACAAAATTAAGACTTACAGTATCTGGTGATGAATGACAATGGTGAAACTTCCTCGCCCATCCTCAGGGATACTGCTAAAGCAGTTTTAAGAAGAAAAGTTTTCACAAAAGGGAAAAAAGGGAGAAAAAATTTAAATGATCTGCAAGAAAAAGAAAAAAATGCGGGAGGTAAATCATGCCAAGAAGGGGAATCCTCAAATTCTACGGGAAATTAAAACATTAGAGGAGAAATTAATGTCATGACCTCACAAGAAATAGTTAAGAAAATGCTTTTTTACCAAACAAAGATATTATGACCATTCAAATTTTTTACCCTGGAAACTTAGAAAACAAGAAAACAAATTTTAAAATTGATTCCTTCTATAAAAACTTTACTAAAATCTAAGATGACAATGAAAATGAAATAAATTCCTTCCTGGACTCAATTTGCCTGTTCTCACAGAAGCGCTGAAATAACAGTATTTGAAATCAATGCAAGTGTAACAGCTATACTAGTTTTATGTAGTAAAAGATTATATCAATCATTGTATATTAAAGTGATAGCCGATTGTTGGAGTAGAACCAGAAGAAAAGATTACGACTCAGGGAGAGAGAGGACAGACTGATGAATGGTTTTTGCAAAGTGGTACCAATATATTATTAATTAAGTAGACGAACAGGACAAACAGGTAAACATTAAAATAATTGATCATAGTGGTGCACAATGACATTGCTCTTATTGAATTCATATAATATAACCCACAGCCCCTCAGCCTCAACAGTTCAGTTCATACGGATTAGATGCTAAAATCCAAACAGTTTAATGTACAAAACCCACACATCCAGTTAACACCCACCTGTGTTCGTGACTTCATGCCCCTCCCTCCCACACTCTTTTAATTATTCTAATTATTCCAATTTATCTTCTAGATGGGGGGTACCGAGGCCCGGGAGCCTACAGCCCTCATCGCCAGAAGCCCCAAAACTGCATTCATTTCTATACCTTCGTGTTGTTTATGTTTCTCGTTTGTCAATAAACACAAAGCTGGGGTTATGGTCCTTGTTAGTGTAGTAGGAGTTCAATGAACCAAAAATAAAAAATGAGGTGCGAGGCAGAAAGGGTTCAAAAAGGCTACAGTGAGCCGCCTACCCGGCCCTACCAGAGCAGATGCTGTTCAGTGTTGTAGACAAACACAGGACCACAGGTTTCAATGATCACATTACATCATTGTGTGCACACTAGATGTCAACCTAAATATTACTTAGAAGCTAATAATGATATACAAAAAACAACAACGTGACCTAGTGCAGGGCATATACTACATATACAACTCATTATCACCAGTAAAACACTTAATACATGTTCAAAATTACTTCACAGCAGTGCATTAATACTCAAACAAGTTAAATACACACTCGACAAATTGTATATCAGGTCATAGTACAAGAGCATTGGAGAAAACTGGAGTTAAAACCCAAAGCTAACCTCCCCTTATGCTAACGTTGGCATTGACAAACAACTCAATTCATCAGTTTATTTGCCATTTGTAGTTAAAAACCACATTGGAAAAACATGTGCAAAAAAAAAACAGACGGTGCACAGCAGAGCTCTTGCGACGGCGCCTTGTCTCGGCGCCATCAACCTCCCCTCGATGGTGAGCAGAATCCCTGTTAGTTCTGACTCAAATCTCACTCCCGACACGACAAGACGACTGAATAATAGACACCTATGATGGAACAGTGGGTTATGTAAAGTTGGAGCGTTGTAATGGCGAAATCAAACCAGCGACGTTGTGCTACCGGCTAATATTGGCCCCCTGATTGGGCGTTAAGAGACAGGTGCACTCACGCAACAGATCACAAAAGCGGACGCAACGAGTCACTGTGGAAAGGGAGTTTATCAACAACGGGCAAGCAGACTTGAGGTGTTCAATAATTAGTGGATAACACAAAAGTGAAAAAAAAGAACTTTGAACCCCTGCCTCCCACATGAAGGGCAAAGGCCTATCCTACCGAGCTAAACTTCCTTACCTGAGATGGATGCTGATTGGCATTATCTGTGTGTTGAAACTTGTGGCTGCTGTTGCTTTGCTTCTCCCCACAGGCAGAACCTGCAAACATCCAAGATCCCCACACAGATTTATTCAGCGTGGCTTTAGGCTGTGTTGTCCTCAGAGCGCATGTGCAGACCTCTAAAAGAAGCTGCTGTCCGCTCAGGTTCTAAAAGCTCATGTTAGAGAGCGGAGCATGAACGGGCCTCTGAACACGGCCACAGACCGAGCAGCTGCGGCAAAATAAGAATTATGCTTCCCGAGCAGTATTTACTAGTGGCCTGTAGTGGCCGCTTAAAGACACCATGACTTCAGCCAAGCTTCAGCAGCAGAAGTGAGGGGAAAACAGGCTTATCTTTTTTATTTATAAAATTTTTAACTGGACACTTAATAAAACTCACACCCCTCCAAGTTGGAAAGAAGCATTCATATACCATATCTAATACCTAAAGAATGTGCCTCATAAAGACCCATTTCTATTCTGAATGTGGACGATCGTGTATACGCCTCAATCATGTCTTAAATAATTGAAAAAATACTGCCAAATTTAAACCACAATGATCAGAAAGTATTTATTAACAGACAACGCAAGATAACATAAGACAATCCTTACAAATACAAAACAAAACGGTAATAATTAATTCATAACTTAATTAATGACAACTTAATTATGAAAAACATTGGGGGTCTTTATGATGGTCCAACATTAAGAATTATAATCAATGGTCACCTGACAGACCCACTGACTCTGGAAATAGGGGTGACACACCCTCTTGTTCGCTTCGTACTTGGAACCTTTTGCCCAATTAATAAGACAATCAAAAACAATTCACGGTGTTACAATTGATGGGTTGCAACATAAAACTGCATGCTACACAGATGATGTACTATTATATTTGACCAAACCAGAAATTCCCATACCCAATGTTATGCATTTTCTTCAAAAAAACTAAATTTATCTCATTTTGGCAACCCCCTTTGACCTTTAGAAAGACCTATCCATTTAAATGGCAAACGGAATCACTGAGATATTTAGGTGTAGCCCCATGTCTGGAGTAACTGACTTGGGCCCCAAAGTTATACACAATAAATGGTTACTGCTTAAAGTACAGATATTTTTGAAGAAAACAGGTGAAATTGCTTTTAATTTTGTGGGTTTCAGGTCTGGGTTTTTATAGTTGTCAAGGTTATAATAAATAGTAAACTCTTTAAGTGCACATGTTAAGAATTATAGCTTTACTTTAACCCTTAACCCTTCAACATATATGGCCTTTAGATTCTTAGTTCGGGAGCAGGACCACACCCCTTTCATGCCCCTTCCTGCAGCTACACTATTTAAGCATCCAGTTAACACACATTGGTTCGTCACTTTGTGCACGCACTCCATGTTGGCGTAGCTCATGCTCGAATACGCACTTTTTCCTTACCTTTCAATGGTATGCAGATGCTCAACCACGTTCCTTCCGATGGATCGGCCCAACCCGGGCCTCACCTTGTCCAGCACAGGAGAGACATAGAGAGACCATCCTCCACCAGAATCCTGCCACCCCCGGTCCCATCATTTCACTCGATCTCCCAGGCGCAGCTCTCACTTATGGTCGATTATATTCTTTCCTTTTCGCCATCTCCCGCTTTGTCTTACTCACGCTAGTCTGGTAGCTCCATACAAGCTCCAGTCAGCAGACCGGTGTCTCGCCGAGGATCACCCTCTGCTTGTTCAGAATTCAGATCCTCCCGTGTTCGCCCCGCCCACTCTTGCGGGCCACAGCGGCTCCTCCAGAAGATCCAGTTATCTTTCACCGTTGTCTCGTTCTCCCGCGTCAGGTTGCCCATCACTTCTCCCCCAAAGCACGTCCAGGTCACGCCTCTCTCCTAGGCACTGAGATGCCAAACTTGATCACTCCTTTGAAGTATTTCTTTCATTTATTTGCTAGCCCCTCTGGCTTCCAAATGTTGCCCTACAGTAGAAGCTGACATCTCTCAAAGGAAATATCAAAATAAATGAATAAACAAATAAAAAGAATAACAATAATAACAATATAGTAATTACAAAATATATCATATGAAAAAATAATTATATATAATTTATATAGAATATATATATATATATATATATATAGCACGGATGAAACAGTTTATTTTCAAAATAAACTGTCGTCTCCCTATTGCAGTGTAATAGCCTTAATGCTTAGTCTTCCTATTTATATAATTTTCTGTATTGAATCTATTATGATGAATTTATTTTTAATATAATCATTATTTATGCGTTTATCATACATCGACTTTAATACTCTTTTTTTAAGTATGCTATTTTAGAGATCACTTAAATATAATTATATATATATATATATAATATATATATATATATATATAAATATATATATATATAAAAACAAAAAAACCAACCCTAGATGACCAGTTTGATAGATCTTTTCCTGTCGGGTTGCCAGGTCCCAGGCTTTTTCTCCTTGGAACATCGGATTGCCACGTCCCCCCTCTCTCTCCTTTCTCTCCCCCCTCTCTATAATATCTCTTCCCCCCACTCTCTCTCAATTCCCTCCCATTTCTTTCCCCCCTCCTCGATCACCAGTTCGTTAGATATTTTCTCCTCGGGCACCGCGTTGCCACGCCCCTTTTTCTTCCCCTCGGACACCGGGCTGCCACAGCTCTCTCTCTCTTCCCCCCAGGCACCGGGCTGCCCCGGCTCTCTCTCTTCCCCTCGGGCACCGTGTTGCCAGGTTTCAGTATTGCTTGCTTCGTCGCTTCTCCTCAGGGTTCCACTAATCTATCCTTGAGCGTGGGGTCGCCAGAGTATCTTCTTGAACACCGGGTTGCCATGTTCTACTCACCAGGCTAAGCACCAGGCTTCCAGGTCCGCCCACCACCAAGCACCACCTTGCCTGGTTCTACTCCAAACTCAATCTGGATTGCCCGTCGCTCATCCCTTGGCAACATTGCCCGCTCCGGGCACATCTACCCATGTTCTATTCAACCCCATCCCGTCTACTTCTAGGAGACAAAAATTCTTCACACATGGTTCGAGTCTCCAACCAGCTTTCTCATTCGGCTGGGCCTCAGTAGTTCCTCCCATTCCTGTTCCACACTGGACCAGTCTAGCTGTAAATTGAAGCGCGTCTGCCTGTCCGTCCAAGAGAGTCATAACTCTCCTTCACCATGGTGACGGTTTCTTCTCAAGCTCAAGGTTTCTACTTTTTCCCAGAGAGGTTTGGTAGTTTTTCCTGTCTGAGGAGGGTCTAAGGACAGGGGACCTGACACATGCTAGCTTCATTGCGTCTACTCATGCCTCTTAAATCCTCACCAGGACGCCGCCTCCAGAGCTGCCGGTCTTTCTACGTTCTGGGAGTTCCCAGGCACCAACCTGAAGCTAAACCGAACTCTCTTTTCAGGAACTTCTCCTCGTGCTCCAAACTGCTGCTCTTGTCCCTCTTTGGTTATCTCAACTTCACCATGCATATAAGGAGCAAGCCCTTCATCTCCCACCTCCTGACACTAGCGTCTTCTGTTCAATCACTCAACAGCCAAGTAATTCTCATCCAATCCATCAAGTCGGTGCTCCACTTGATATGTCGTTCCATCAGCCAATTTGGGGGTTACTTTAAGGCAGGCAGTTCTCCACCAGCTTGACGAGTTCCTCCACTTCATCTGCAAGCTTGCATGTCTTCTGCTGCCTTATCTTAGATTGATTCAGTCGCCGCCCTCCCGTCGGGCCATCCATGTTCATAGCCCTGAGCCCTGCTCCGGCTGACCTGGTACAGCTTCCGCTCCTTCCATATTGGCTTCAACCTGCCATTCCCCGCGTTCAACCTACTCTCCCTAATCTGTTACGTCCCGTTTACCTTTGACTACCAGTCTCTATTTACCGGTACTTAAAGCCTATCTGAGGAACTATCCACATCTTTTAGGGTGCTCTTAGGCTCAGTGACCTCTCTGATGGTCGTCAAAGACTTGCATCGGCATGTTCCTTTTCGCCTTCTTCGGTTTTCTCCTCCGTTGTCCACGATCGTTCTCCTCACCCCTGTATCAAGGACCTTCAACCGACGCCCCCCCTCAAATGAGTAAGATCAGTCACTGTGATAGATCAACCGCAATCTACCCGTTCAAGCTAAACTCTGTTTCGAGCTCCTTCGCAATATTCCAGGATTTCTCGTACCGGTTGTCATGTAGAGCCTCCACCTCAGGACCGAACAAGGCCAGATCGCATCAGGTTCTGGTTCATCCCTTTCTTCAAGTCAATCCTCACCAAGTCCCCACATTTCCTACCGGACGTTCTTCACGCATCGGCGCTGCTACATCTGCATCCAGTCAAGGAGTCGCTCACTGCCTCATTAAATCATCAATCAGCCTACAGCCCTCATCTCCAGAAGCTAGTGAATCGAATATATCAAATTAGGTAAATACACTGTATTGTTGAAAAAGATTCAGCTGTAGTCATCTGGACTCTGTTTTAGAAAAAACAATACGTTTCGACTCTCATCCAAGAGTCATTCTCAATCAAAAGTCTGAGAACTCCTGAGAGGATTCTGATGACTACAACGGAATCTTTTTCTACACTGGAACACTTCTGGACGAATGAGGGATTACACCGACATAAACCGACACCCTTTTTGAGCCCATAGTTTTAGAATTACTGATTTATGACGACTTTTGAAGAAGAAAACTCTTGGTAAAGAATAACTGAAATCATACAAGATAGAAAGACTTGCAATTCTGTATTCATTTTTCTGTTAGATAGATGGTAAAATAAGAAGTAAAAAAACAATTATAAACAAAAAAATAAACATATAGGCCTTTGCCCTAAAGTTTTAGCATGAACTATAAGGCAAATTACACTCTTGTTACACTCTTATTATAATGCTTCATACAATTGTGAGGCTTTTGGAAATGTTTCATCACTTTCACACTTAACAGAGTTTCCTAGCACTACAATATTTCCATTATGGAAGAAAGTGTTGGACTTCTATCCAACTATCTTGATCTGAGCAAACCTGTGTTCAGTGATGAATAGTGACTTGTGATATGCGCCCAGGGGTGTAAAGTAACTAAACATTCACGTTACTGTATATGAGTCGATTTTTTGAGTAATTGTACTTTTTTGAGCTTTTTTTTAAAAAATGTGTACTTGTAACTGAGTATAATTTTAGCCATGAAATCGTAATTAGTACATTTAAAACCCCTGAGAAGTGAGAACAGCACAAGTCCCAATTGTCCCATACAGTCTCACCTCTGTCTCTGCTCCTCACTAAACCTGCAAACTGTCAAAACATCTGCAGTGCCTGCTCCGATTGGCCAAAGTTTGAGGAATTTGCAGATTGCAATTTAAAACATCTTAATTCTACTTTAAACTGTTAATTTGATCAAGTTTTGTATAAGAGACTGATATGTTCCCCACTGTTATCTGGTCTGGCTATCAGGCCTCATGGCTATCTCAGACCTACAAGAGCTTCTGTCAGTAACCCAAAGTTCGGAACATAATTTTGACAGTCAAAATCAATGGACCCCACCTGTGGAACTCTCTGCCCGCTTATTTAAAACTGCAAACTGACCTCAACATCTTCAGCAAACGTCTGAAACTGTGGCTGAAATCAGAGTTGCAAACATGATCATTTTGTGTGAAGTTATTATTATTGTAGTACTTTTACTAATTTATAAAGTTTTTGTTGTTGAATCTGTTGTTGGCTTGAACTGTTCCAAAGGCCTCCTATGAACAGGTGTTGAAAATTAGCATTTTTGAAAGAATGCATCTGGTTCATTTAATGTAAATGCTATTTCCATATCAAATAAATATATAAATAAGAGACTGATCTGGAATTATACTGAAACCATGTTAAAAGTAATTAGTACTGGGAGTATTTTTTATGTTCTTTTGATATGGAGATAAGTCTGTTATGTTATGTTCGGGAGCAGGACCACACCCCTTTCACGCACCTTCCTGCAGCTACATTATTTAAGCCTCCAGTTAACACCCACCTGTGTTCGTGACTTCATGCAGACACTCCACGGTGGAGGAAGCCCACGCTTGAATACGAACTTGTTCCTTACCGTTCATTGGATCAGCTCGACCTCGTTCCCTCCGAAGCATCGCCGACCCAGGCCTCACCTCGCCCAGCACAGGAGAGCCATACCGGACTATCCTCCACCGGTCACGTCATTCCAGCCGTTCTCCCAGGTGCAGCTCTCGCTTACGGTCGTTATCTCCTTTTCGTTTGCTTTCTCCCGCTTTGTCTCACTCACACCTGTCCTGTAGCTCACTCTCCGGGCTCCATCCACGCTCCAAGGCCAGGCTCCAGTCAGCAGACCGGCGTCTTGCCATGGATCACCCCCTGCAAGTTCTGGATTCAGATCCTCCGGTGGGTCCTCCTGGGCCTCCTTATCAAGCACGCGCCGCGCGCACTCGTTGTTCCTCTCTACATTTTCCCGTCCTCGTGGGCGGTTGGATGTGGAGGGGCACGGAGCACACCTGCCTTTCCTCTCTACGTTTGGCCGTCTGTGTGGACAGTAGCAGGTCACCAGACCGCCGCTCAAGACCGCGTTTCCATCGCACCGTCAACAAAACCTCCTTGTTCAAACTTCTCTTTGACTAGCTCGATTGGCCTGCTCACTCTCGTTCCTGCCGCCTTCCTCCGTGTCCAGGAAGCAGAGTCCTCTTTTCCCCGCCCACCTCTCACAGGGTGTTTGGCTCCTCCAAAAGAGTGAGTTTTCGTCACCGTCTCGCTTCCCCCGCACCGGGTTGCCCATCACCTCTTCCCCAAAGCATGTCTCCGGAACACCAGGTGTTGCTGCCAGACCTGATCACTCCTTTCAAGTAAAGCTGTCAGTTATTTGCTAGCCCGTCTGGCTTCCAATTGAAATAGAGAGAGAGAGAGAGAGAGAGAGAGAGAAGAGAGAGGGATTAAAAGTCGGGCATTGAGTTGCCAGGTCCCAATACCGCCCTCCTCGCTCTCCCTTCTCTCCAACTTTCTCCCCTCTCCTCGAGCACCAGTTTACTAGATCTTTTCTCTTCGGACATCGGATTGCTACGTCCCAGCCCCCCTCCTCTCTCTCCCCTCCCCTCTCCCTCATCCCGCTCCCATTTCTCTCTCCTCTCCTCTTTGACCAGTTTACTAGATCTTTTCTCCCCGGGCACCGGGATGCCAGGTCCCCTTCTCCCTCTCTCTCTCTCTCCCCGGCACCGAGATGCCCGGTCCCCTCCTTTCTCCCCGGGCACTGGGATGCCTGGTCCTCTTTTCTTTTTTTCTTCCTCCCCGGGCACTGGGATGCCTGGTCTCCTTCTCTCCCTCGCTCCCTCCCCTGGCACCGGTATGCCAGGTCCCCTTCTCTCCCTCCCCATGCACCGAGATGCCTGGTTCCCTTCACTCTCACCCACTCTCCTCCTCTTTCCCCCCTACGGCACCGGGATGGCAGGTTCTACCCCTTCCCTTCAAGCACCGGGCTTCCAGGTCTGCCCACTTCCAATGGGAGGTGGGCTGGCAGGTTGGCAGGTTCTACTCCAGACTCCTCAAGCACCAGATTACCTGTCGCTCATCCCTTGGCGACATTGCTCACTCCTGGCACATCTCCCCATGCTCCATCCCGTCTACTTTCAGGAGACAACAATTCTTCATGCAGGGTTCGAGCCTCCAACCAGACTTCTCATTCGGCTGTGCCTCAGTAGTGCCTCTCTCCGAACCGCGCAACCACCCCACCCCCCGAGCCTTCCCCATCGCTGGCTGGCCTCAGGCTAATCCTAGGCCCCCGCCCACCGGTCCATCACTGTCCCCCTGCCGGATTCCGTCCACCAACACAGCGAACGGTTCTTCATCTGTCTCTGAGAACTGGTTCTCCTCCTGAGCGATTCCCGCCCCAGTCTAGCTGCAAACTGAAGCTTGTCCTCCTGTCCATCTGAGAGTCGGATTCTCCTTCACCACGGAACTCCTCGAGGTTTCTACTTTTTCCCAAAGTGGTTTGGTAGTTTGCCTTGTCGAGGAGGAGGGTCTAAGGACAGATGACCTGACACATGCTAGCTTCATTGCACCGACTCATGCCACTTAATACTTCACCGTGATGCCGCCGTCGGGCACCGAGATGCCCCCTCTGCGCTCCCCGCCGACGGGCACCGAGATGCCCCCAACAGAGCCCCCGCCAACGGGCACGGAGATGGCCCCGCCAGAGATGCCGCCAATGGGCACCCTGTTGCCGCCGCCAGGCACCGAGATGCCCCCTCCAGAGACGCTGGGTACGGAGATGGCACGGAGATGCCCCCTCCAGAGACGCCGGGCACGAAGATGGCACCGAAATGCCCCCTCCAGAGCCGCCGTCAGGCACCGTGATGCCCCCACCGGAGATGCCGCTGCCGCCGGGCACCCTGTTGCCGGGCAGCGGGATGCCCCCTCCAACGCCACCGCCAGGCACCGGGACACCGCCTCCAGAGCAGCCGGTCTTTCTCTACGTTCTGGGTGTTCCCAGGCACCAACCCGAAGTTAAACCGGAGTTCTCTTATGAACTTCTCCTCGTGCTCCAAACAGCAACTCTTTGGCCACCTCAACTTCACCATGCAGATCATTCCCCAGAGGCAAGCCCTTCATCTCCCACCTCCCAACCATAACGTCTTCTGTTCAATCCCTCCATAGCAATGCGATTCCCATCCAGTCCATCAAGTCGAGGTTTTGTTGACGGTGCGATGGAAACGCGGTCTTGAACATCTGGTGACCTGCTACTGTCCACGCAGACGGCCAAACGTAGAGAGGAAAGGCAGGTGTGCTCCGTGCCCCTCCGCATCCAACCGCCCACGAGGACGGGAAAATGTAGAGAGGAACGACGAGTGCGCGCGGCGCGTGCTTGATAAGGAGGCCCGGGAGGACCCGCCGGAGGATCTGAATCCAGAACTTGCAGGGGGTGATCCATGGCAAGACGCCGGTCTACTGACTGGAGCCTGGCCTTGGAGGATAGTCCGGTATGGCTCTCCTGTGCTGGGCGAGGTGAGGCCTGAGTCGGCGATGCTTCGGAGGGAACGAGGTCGAGCTGATCCAATGAACAGTAAGGAACAAGTGTGTATTCAAGCGTGGGCTTCCTCCACCGTGGTGTGGTGTGGGTGTTAACTGGAGGCTTAAATAATGTAGCTGCAGGAAGGTGCGTGAAAGGCGTGTGGTCCTGCTCCCGAACATAACAAAAAGAACATAAAAAATACTCCCAGTACTAATTACTTTTAACATGGTTTCAGTATAATTCCAGATCTCTTATTTATATATTTATTTGATATGGAAATAGCATTTACATTAAATGAACCAGATGCATTCTTTCAAAAATGCTAATTTTCAACACCTGTTCATAGGAGGCCTTTGGAACAGTTCAACAACAGAAAAACTTTATAAATTAGTAAAAGTACTACAATAATAACAACTTCAAAATGACTCATTTCACCTGAGGAGCATATTATTCTGTGGGCCTTAAGCCTACAATCTGTTCGAGAACCACTGTTTCCAACCAACTTTAACATACACAATGCAGAGTATAGCTTCTAATAGGCCTAGTATTTGAGGGCAACGCAAATCCGCCTGATCCTGCACCATTTGACCCTTGGGAAATCCCATCCACCACAGGTCTCTAGTCAGGACCGACACAGCTAAAGCCGAGTTCAATGCAGTGAACTTTTTTGCGGCAGCAACCAATCAGAGATTATGCTCCAGTGACGTACCTACGAACTACCCGGTAGACAGTGACGTACGTACGCACTACCTGAAAAGAAGGGCCAAAGCAAACCCCGGACCGATAAAAAAATCAGCCAGACGCAGCTCTTGGAGCAAATAATGATATTCACTAAACTCTGCTCACCTCTGAAGTATCTGCGGGACCCAGACAAGCCGCCGAGCCGATCGCCTCCGTTTTTGGACTTTGTAAAGTAAATACACCAAAGCCACTCTCTTAGCCTGAACTGCAATAGGACACAACTCCTCCACTGCTCATGTGCGCTGGCCGCCTCGTCTGCTGCAGAGAGTTTATTTGCCTTCAAAATGTGCCGGCGTTCAATTTGGGGACAGCGCAAATTTGGCCGCCGCGGTGTGAACGGGCCTTAAGGCAGCTGTACTCACCTGCAGCTCGACTCACACTGGCCCATTTACCCATCAGCTCACCAGGAAAATCCCTATGCCTGTCCACCCTTGAATTACATTGTATACATTTTTATGTGTTCAGTTTATTTTCAATTCAGGCTGGATTTTTATTTCGTGCACATTGTAGATTTTCTGTGCGCAGAGACCTTTGGAGCATTGCGCAATTGTGCATGTGTGCAGCTTACAGAGAACAGTGCTCCTCAAACATGCCATATTTTGATTTCTTGAAATATATAATTGTATTGTCCCTGTTTGAGACTAAATAAATAATACAGTCAAATACTGTATATTTAAAATAAGAATGAGGCCATGCTGCATGGCTGCTGCCTATGTCTGCCACATATAGTATATGGTGATAGCGTTTGAGCCAATGATGTGGCATTCAAAAACACCACCTGTGTGGGTGATGTTTGCAGTCATGGCCTCATATTCAGGGCAAAGAAAAGAAGAGAAGAATAAAAAGTTTGATTTCCCGTTTTTCAATCAGTTCCCAAAATTAAAAATGTTTATTAATAATAATAATAATAATAATAATAATAATAATAATAATAATAATAATAATAATAATAATAATAATAATAAAATAAAATATTGAAATACATCCCAGAAGCATTGTTTCTATTTAATTCACCTTTATAATGGAAAAATGAATGTGATGGTGACAGTGGGGATTTATTCAGTTTCCCCAAATACAATCGGCGGAGGTGTCCAGCAAAGAGCTTTAAGAGCTGAGTGCGTAACGGTGCTCGCGCTGTTTACGTTAGTGTAATGTAACCACGTAAAATTGGACTGTATTCATTATTATGTAACTTATAGCCGTTGTTATTTACGCCCCAAAGGTTTTTTAAATTTTTTTAAATTATTATCTTGCCCATACAGTAACATGACTCCAGTGCACTAGTGTGTAGTGTGTAAAGTGTATTACATTGTGTTACATTTCTGGCCATTTACAGAATGTGCCACACCACACCCTCAACTGGCTTCACACCACCTCATATCGCACCTCTTGTTCAGAGTTCCACGCCCTGTGCAGTCAGCAATTGCGCTGACGCAATATAATATAATAATATATAATTATTATTTATTTTGTATTTTTCCCCCTTTATTTATTTACAAATACAAAACAATAACAATAGTGATAACAACAAGAACGAATGGTTGTGTAGGAGTTGGCTCAAAGACAAATACGTAAAGTTTGTAGATGATTAAAATGTCGGTGGACAAGATGCCTACACAGAAACAGAGCAATGTAGTGTATTCCATCCAATGCAGTGAAGAAAGTTGTAAAGAGCGTTACATAGGGGAGACTAAACAGCCACTTCACAAGAGGCTTTATCAGCACAGAAGACACGCAAGTTCAGGACCTCAAAGCGCTGTACATCTTCATCTCAAAGCCACAAACCACTATATTGAAGACAGTGAGGTGGAGATTCTGAGCAGGAAGAAAAGATGGTTTGAAAGAGGAGTAAAGAAGGCTATCTTTGTTAAAAAAGAGAATCCTTCCTTAAATTGTAATGGAGGTTTAAGATTCAACCTTCCAGTTGTTCATAATGGTTTGCTGAAACCCTGGAGACGCCCGAGGCATTCGGATGCTAAACAGGCACTCAAGGTGAGGCAGCCAAATGCCAGGGAACAATAGAACAATAGGCCAATCCCAGTTAAGTTTCAATGGGCCATTATCAGGAGGTCCTGCCCTGTGGGCAGGGCTTTCACAGAGTAGGATATAAACAGGAGTTCTCCGACTTGTTTCACTGATTGAGAATGACTCTTGGATGAGAGTCGAATCGTTTTTTCTAAAACAGAGTCCAGATGACTACAACTGAATCTTTTTCTACAGATGATTAAAATGTTTGAAGAGTGGAAATGGAGCAAGAGGAAAAGGGAATCAGGGTTGTAAAAGATCAGTGACCGTTGGGGGGAGAGTTCAGTTTCAGATGAGTATATTCCATTGTATGTAATTGATGGTTAATGTGTATGTTATTGTGGGTGTAATGTCATCGATATGACACCAAGTTAAAGCACTGAAGGAGGACCAGGACCACAGGGAACGTTTTGTTGCGTTTAATTTCCTTCTCCAGATGGTGAAAACTGCAGAACATATACAACATGCTCTTAGAAACTGAGCAGAATGTATCACAAAATAAAGTGCTTCATCTACTAAATACACTTAACATTTTGACAAATTTACATAAAAATACAGAAGACTGGACATATACTTATATACTAACAAGGCTGGTCTTCAGAGTAGCCTCTATAGGCCGCATAGGCCGTGCCGAAATGGGACAGGCCTAGCCCACAGAGCTTTTCCGTTACTTAGAAACCAAGACTCGCTGCTTAAGCTAATGCTACGCAAATTATGCGCATGGACGTATTAAAAAGAGAACGCTGTAAAGATAAAATATTCTGACTTTGAGCCAAAGAGATTAAAGTTAATTTCACCCAAATCTTTTGTCTAAAACTAAATTATGTTCAGCTCTTGTAAAAATAATAATTACCAATGTTCCTGTGATAACTGTCAAAATCATCTAGACAGGGGTGTCAAACTCATTTTGGGCCGCGGGCCGAATTTCGACGCTCAGGTTGGGTCGTGGGCCGAACATAACGTAACATAAAACATAAAACAATAAGAGATATAAGAAATAAATAGCTTTATATAGCCTAGTAGTAGTTCTTTGTGGCACAAATCTGCAGCAGGAGAAAGACTGAGTCCATATTCATGCATCAGCAGCAGAAACAGGAACCTGGACTTGTGATATGATTTCTGATATGAAATGTTGATCACAGACCTGTTGGTTGTTGCTGCACAAACACAATATGAGCTCACTATTTTTATAGTTTAAGATGATTTTAGTGACAGATTATTCATGTAATTAATCAAATTAGTGCATTGTGTTTGTAGTCACAGTCCCATTAGTGTGGACACATTCATGTTCATACTTTATTACATTCTGACCTGTGTTTTTACACTCATGATCTGTCCAGGTTTTGCAATTGTTTGGATGTTTTTTCCTCACAAAGCTGTCATCACTGAAGTTTGTTTTCTTGTTGTTAGCTCCACATTAGCTCCACTTTTAGCGCAGCTCTAATGTCCACAAAACCGTCTCCTTTCTTTTCTCCACGTGTTTCCCAAAACCACACGTCTCTTTCCTCGTTAGGACCTCTGCTCAAATCTGTAAAGTGTGCGACGTGCGTTGGCACTTCTAAAAGACCTGACACTTGCACCGGCAGCACACAGCAGCGGGGGGAGGGTTGGCCGCTGCAAAGAATTGTGGGACGTGTTGTTCCAGCGATAAAAATGCTATATATTCATCGGAAATTATTGAATATAAATTAGAAATGTTCAATTTGCCAGATTAAAACTTCTGGGGGGCCAGATTTACACATTTACTGCCATCTAGAGGCCGGAGCGAGCATTTGGTTTGCATTTATTTAAAAAAAATCCCCATTTTTTGTAGAAATGAGCTAGAGACTTGCTTCTTTTTTTTGATATACTCAGAAATTTACGTTTGTTTATTTTTGTTTGACATGCCTGATCTAAAAGTTCCAACAAAAGTTAATGAAAAATGCCGTCTTCATTTCAGAATGGGATTTTATAATGACATGGCAATTACATGAAAGGTAATATGTGCATTTGAGACACTTTATAAAGAGAGAGAGATTTGTGTTTCTGGAGAAAATATATTTAATGATCAGAATAGAGCTTGTTTGTCATGTTCACAACGTCTCACTTATGGCAGTCAACAGAAACCATAATTAATTAATTCCCACCCCGTTTCATTAGCTTAAGTGGTCTCTTTTATATTAATGTGTTATAGGAAACACATTAAAATTATCTGCAATTTACACATAAAACCAAACTTCTTTTACAGTTTTGGGAGTGTTATTCCCCTATTTTATGACTACACTTGTGCGCTATTTTGCGCCGCCTGTTTTAAAAACATCTGACTCGCACCGCGCAGTGCATTATACAAGGCCTTGTATACAAGGGGATATACAAGGATATTTCGCGGCCTTCGTTCATGGCCAATCTCTATGGAAACGCAGGCCACATTTTTCAGCCGCATTTGTGGGCTGCATGAAATGGGACAGCCTTGTCGTGCAGGAAGTGACGCAACCGGCCTTCAAATGTAGGCTTCGGTGTATGCAGACCCGGAATTGAGACACAGCCCATGTGTCTGTTTACCATTTAAAAACGGAACCGGAAGTCGCACGGTAAACCGGCAGTAGAATTATACTGTAATATTTTTTAACTAAAATTACTACTAATAATGAAATGCTAATGCAATAAGCTTATGCATTTTGATACGTCTTAAACACATGAACTTATGTAACAAAGAAAACAATTGCCTTAAGGGAAACACACTCCCCACCTGCCCTCAAAGAGGTCACTATAAATTACTGAACCTTGTCGGAATTAGTCCTTAGGAAGACTAAGGACGATTTTTCTTACATGACTTTCTTTTCCTGGGAATGTGGCAGTAACTTTAGCCATGGGCCAGCTGTTGCGTGGGGCCTGCAAGACCAAGTCACTTGTAAGTTTCTACGAGATAAAGTCAATTTTTGCCTTTGTTGAAGTGAAGGTAGATACTCTCGCCTCCAGCGTTGCCCGAATTGGTTGGCAAGAGCCTGAACGTGTCTCCATTGCTTAGTGTAGTGACAATTTCTTTGTCCAGGAAATTCCCAGGACGCAAGATTTCTGGGTGAGCAGCATTGAGGGAGAGAGGATAAAAGGGTTGTCTGGATCGGAAGAAACTTGATGACGTGGCCTTGCATTTATGATTGCAGTGACTTTGGCCATGAACGCGCACAACACATCGTGAGTGAGTTTTCCCTTACTTTGAAGTAGCATGGAGTCCAGAATGAGGCAAGATGAATTTCCATAAGAGTTGATAGCGCAAAGAATCGTCAAAGGGCGTTTATGCAGCTGGATGTGCCCAGAGACTCGATGACCTCAATATGCACGGCTCTCGAACTCATGCAACTAAAGATGATGGCCCAGCGCTTACTTTGAGCTTGTCCACCTCTGGTACATCAGGCATTTACTGTCCAAGGCCCGAAAACATCAAGGCCAACGTAGCTAAATGGAGGGCATGTTTTAAGCTGCCTCTCCACAAACCTGAGTATCTGCACCATTGTCTTTTGCTCCTGCCTGAATGGCCTTGTCCATAGACCGCTACAGCGGGAGATGGTGAGTTGCACTTGAAACAGATTCCTTTCTCTTTGAGGAAGGCCTTTCTTTCATTGATTATTTTGTTCCTGAATGTCCTGCATTTCTTGAGGGGGTGTGGTTTATTATGCAGTGGACAGTTCCTGTTAGGGGGTGTAAGGTTCGTTTTGTGTAGAGATGGGTTTAGCAGAGTTGAAGTTCTTCATGTTGGGTCTTGCTGGTATTAAGTGTGTTTGGTTGTTTTGTTGGTTGAAACTTGCATCATTACATTTCTTAGGCTCTTTCAATTCAATTCAATTCAATTCAATTTATTTTTGTAATGCCCAAAATCACAACAGTAGTTGCCTCGAGGGGCTACAGTGGAAAACAAAATAAACAATTTTCATAGGGACTTGGAAATGTCCCAGCGTCCTGTGTCCTTAGACAGATGCATATGAAGGTTCATCTTTGCATATGAACCTACAAAAGTAATCGAAAGGTGGAAAATGTCCTTTATTATTTTCTTTATACTGTGAGCCTTGAGACATCCATTTCTCCTGGAGTCCGTATGGAAGTTTGTCGCCGACGATCTTCCTTTGCGCCTTGGATCTCCTGTAACAGCCCCTAGTTCCCGCAGTTTTACATTATCTTTTGTTCTAAGTTTGGGAAAAGTGTCCAATCTCTGAAATAGTGATTTTTCAATTATTTCAGGGGCAGCATAACACTCATGGAGATGTTCCCATGCCTTCTGCAGAGCTATGCTGGGGTTATTGACATACACTGAACGAATACGTTTTACTTGATTGCTTGACTCTATCCGCACGAAGAAGCTCGAAGCTAGCAAATAAATGAATTAAATACTTCAAAGGAGTGATCAAGTCTGGCCACTCAGTGCCTAGGAGAGAGGCGTACATGGCACCTGGTGCTCCGGACACATGCTTTGGGGGAGAAGTGATAGGAAACCCGGTGCGGGAGAAACAAGATAACGGTGAAGGAAAACTCGCTCTTCTGGAGGAGCCAGAAGTCGGAGTGGGCGGGACGGAGTGCGTTCCGCTTCCTGGAAGTGAAGGAAGGTGGCAGAAACGAGAGTGAGATGGCAAATTGTGCAAAGAGAAGTTTGAACAATGTGATTTTGTTGATGGCGTCTTAATCATGCCAATTTCCGCGCAGACGGTCAATGTAGAGAGGAATGACGAGCATGCGCAGAGGGCGTTAATAAGCGAGGCCGCAGGGAGGAGCTAGCAGAGGGTGATCCGTGGCGGGATGCTGGTCAGCTGACAAGAGCCTTTTCTTGGAGCGTGGATGGAGCCCGGGGAGTGAGCTACCTGACCAGTTTGAGTGAGACGAAGCGGGAGAAGTTGAAAAGAGGAAAGGAGATTGAAAGAAATTGAAAGAAATTACAGTCGGTTGACTGTAAGCAAGAGCTGTAACTGGGATAAAAAGCTGAAATAATGGAACCGGGGGCGGCAGCATTCCGGTGAAGGATGGCCAGGTATGGCTTTCCTGTGCTGGGCGAGGTGAGGCCTGGGTTGGAAGGAACAAGGTTGAGCTGATCCATTGAAAGGCAAGGAACAAGTGGGTACTCGAACATGGGCTTCTACCACCATGGAGTGTTTGCACAAAGTTACGAACACTGATGTGTGTGACCTGGATGCTTAAATAGTGTAGCTGCAGGACAGGGCTTGAAGGGGGTGTGGTCCATGGAGACAATCAACAAATTTCTCTGGAGCATGCTCCTGACTGCAGCAAAAAAGGTCCTCATAAAAAATAGATGACATGAAATGCACCCAAAAGCAAGGACTTTGCTAACATTATATTGGACATTTGCAAGATGGACACATTTGAGAGACTATGGACAAATGTGCCTTGAATTGTCTCTTTTTGTTGGATGTCTAATGATCTTTTTGATTTTGATTTTTGTCTGTTTTCTCTCTAGTCTTGTTTTATTTTCGTGTGTATTTATTGTATTTTTATATATGTGAAGAAATGAAAAGAAAAAAATTACAAAGTTGAATATACATGCTGCAAATATGCTGTCCAGACTGCATTTGACACTCCACTCCACTGCACCTTCTTTCAGACAGGATCTTCACTCCATCAGAAAGCAGACGGGTGGAAGCAGAAGGTGAATGACTCCAAAAATTCCCGACCCAGGACACCCAATGTTGTGGACCAGGAGGCACAGGTGAGACATGGCAACAAGTAGTGTCTTAGTTTAATCTTGTGAATCATTCTGTCTTGTGTTTCCAGCTCCAGTCCTCAGTGAGCTCCCTGCTGCAGACAGTAGCCAGAGATGAGGACATGTCGTGGGCCAAACGGGAGCAGCAGGCATTGGGCAGACTGCCCTCTAGAGGTAGGACATGTGTGATAGCAGTTGCCACTATTAGATGCACACCAGTTAACTATGTGCGTCTGAATGGGTGATTAAGAAATCCAAATTTGTCAAATTATAACAAAGATAAAATAGGATAGTGCTGTGTGGTATATAGTCTTGTGATAGTTTTTAAAGATGTATTAGATAGTTATGAATTGTATGGGCTCTATGCACGCATCACTTCCGCGCTCGACATAAGGATCGCTGTCACTTCCTGTTGGGGGAGTTTGCTGAGAAACTGCGCTGTTTGAAACAAAATGGCTGAGTCTTTTGACTTTTTCCAGCATTTATTGGAACTAATTGAAGCCATCATCAATGCTGTGCAATGAATTGCGCATATGTTTAGTTCAACACCACAGAACAAGATGGAAAAGGGCTTTAAGTTTTTCATTATCATCATGTAACTTTGAAGGTAAGTTGCTAACTAGCCCTAGCATGAATGTATCATCGCTCTTGTTAATTGCTAGAATATAGCTGTATTAACCCTGCGACGAGTTGGCCAATGTCCAGGGTGTACCAGGACACAGCAGGAGCAAAACATGTTTTGGGATTCCCTTATTGTAAGTTATGTTAAACATGTTCAGAGGTTTAATGCTTCTAACATTAAAGTCTTTCATCTTTCATCTTTAACACTTGTGTTTGTTCATAACTTCTTTGTTTTAATGGCATGAGAATTGCATGATAGTAGCGCAGTAGAAAACACTGTTGAAGCATTTCTGCAGAGTGTGCTCTTTGTGGAGTCTTCACACTGGCATGAGTGTTAATAACTACCAATAACTAAATTATTCATCCATAACAGGAGATTTCTCTGTTTGGAGGTGTAAACACAGGCTGTGCGGCGAGCTCCAGGGGATCCATGCCATTTGGAAATAAATGAAAAACATTAAATCTGAAACAATGGTAATTTAGTTACAGAATGTCTCCAGTACCCTGGAATAGACCTTACCGGGGAGGCTGAGGGGTGTGATCCTTCTGTAGTTGGAACACACCCTCCGGTTCCCCTTCTTGAACAGAGGGACCACCACCCCGGTCTGCCAGTTCAGAGACACTGTCCCTGACCGCGATGTTGCAGAGACGTATCAGCCAAGACAGTCCTACAACATCCAGAGACTTTAGGTACTCAGGGCGCATCTCATCCATCTCCGGAACCCTACCACCGAGGAGTTTGCCAACAACCTCAGTGACTTCGGCTTGGGTGATGGATGAGTCAGCCTCCGAGTCCTCAGGCTCTACTTCCTCTTCGGAAGACGTGACAGTGGGATTTAGGAGGTTCTCAAAGTATTCCTTCTACCGTCCGACGACATCCCCAGTCGAGGTCAGCAGGTTACCATAAACAGTGTTGGTGAAGCACTGCTTCCCCCTCCTGAGGCGCCGGACGGTTTGCCAGAATTTCTTTGAGGCCGACCGATAGTCCTCCGTCATGGCCTCCCCAAACTCCTCCCAGCCCCGGGTTTTTGACTCTGGCCCGCTGATACCGGTCAACGGCCTCAGGAGTCCCACAAGCGAAAGAGGCCTGATAGGCCTACTTCTTCTGCCTGACGGAATCTCTTCTTCTGGTGTACACCACCGGGTTCTGGGGTTGCCGCCTCGACAGACACCTGAGACCTTGCGACTACAGCTCCGAGCAGCCGCATTGACGATGGAGGTCGAGAACTTGGTCCACTCGGACTCAATGTCCCCAGCCTCCCCCGGGATCTGGGAGAAGCTCTCCCGGAGGTGTGAATTGAAGACCCTGCCGACAGAGGGTTCCGAAAGACTCGCAATGTGCTTGGGCCTGCCAAGTCTGTCCGGCTTCCTCCGCCGCCAGCTACAACTCACTACCAGGTGGTGATCGGTGTACAGCTCCGCCCCTCTCTTTACCCGAGTGTCCAAGACACGCGGCCAGAGGTCAGATGACACAACAACAAAGTCGATCATTGATCTCCGGCCTAGGGTGTCCTGGTGCCACGTGCACTGGTGGACACCCTTGTGCTTGAACATGGTGTTCATTATGGACAATCCGTGGGTAGCACAGAAGTCTAACAACTGATCACCGCTCGGGTTCAGATCGGGGAGGCCGTTCATCCCGATCACCCCTCTCCAGGTGTCACTGTCGTTGCCCACAGGGGCGTTGAAGTCCCCCAGTAGAACAACGGAGTCCCCAGTCGGTCCACTGTCCAGTACCCCTCCCAGGGCCTTCAAGAAGGCCGGGTACGCTACACTGCAGTTTGGCCCGTAGGCCGACACAAAAGCGAGAGACCTGTCCCCACCCCGAAGGCGTAGGGACGCGACCCTCTCGTTCACTGGGGTGAACTCCAACATGTGACACCTGAGCTGAGGGGCTATAAGCAAGCACACACCAGCTCGTCGCCTCTCCCCGCGGGCAACACCAGAAAAGTGGAGCGTCCAGCCCCTCTCGAGGAGATGGGTTCCAGAGCCCAAACTGTGCGTGGAGGTGAGGCCAACTATATCTAGTCCGTACCGTTTAACCTCTTGCACAAGCTCAGGCTCTTTCCCCTCCAGCAAGGCGATGTTCCATGTTCCCTGAGTTAGCGTTAAGAGACTATAATATCCAATGTACAATGACAGATTATATATCACAGTGTAGATGTTTTGAAGTTCAATGATCTCTGTTAGCACGTATGAACTCTAATGTGTAATATTTGCTATACAACCTGTTTATGTTTGTGTTGTAAATGAAAATTGGACAGGCATTTACACTCTATGGTTTAATTTGGATACTTATATAGTTATGTTATGCGAAATTAAACGGTTTCACAAATTAACATTTATGTTTCAAAATAATTATTACTGTTTACAACTGCCCACATCTACAAGTAACTGTTTTACATAAAAAAGGTATAACTATATTAATGAATTTGTAAATCCCCAAAACACACACAAAGTACTCTGGTGGTTCTTATGTAGGCACATATCGGTGTAATATTATGCAGTCAATTATTCCCACATTTACTTGTTTTTAATGACATTTACATCCAAATAATGACATTGTACTTTCACCTCAATTTTAAATGAGGTGAAATTATTATGATATGTATACTGTCTGCCAACTTTCCAGTATTGTGCATAATTATTAACTATATACATCTGATAATAATCAAAAACAATATCAAAAAAGTATTCTAATTAAAGCTGCAAGCAGCGATGATGGCTCTCGCCACCCGCGCGACCACCTTCCCGCGCATCCGCCATTGAAAACCGACCGCCCAGGCACGCCTTTCTTCCTGCCTGACCACCGCCTGACAACCGCCTGACAACCGCATGACAACCGCATGACAACCGCCTGACAACCGCCCATCATAAGCAGATAAATGCCTAGGTTAAATCTAGTTTTTATCACCTTCGGCTTTTATCTAGACTCAAATTGGTTTTATCTTTTAGAGACCTGGTGCGGGTGATCTGTGCTTTTATCTCTACACGTCTTTACAACTGTAATGCACTGTACACTGGTATCAGCCAAGCAAACCTGTCACGCTTACAGTTAGTTAAAAATTCCGCAGCATGTCTTTTAACTGGCGCATGTCGTAGAGAACATATCAAATCTATTTTATGCTCATTGCACTGGCTCCATTTTAGAGATGAATTTAAAGTGCTGAAGCGCTCAGACTGAGGGCCAGATCCAACTTCTTGTCCCAAAAACGAGACTGAAAAGCCAGGGTGACCGGGCCTTTTCTGTAGTTGGCCTCAAACTTTGGAACACTCTTCCTCCAAACATAAATACTGCACCTACAGTTGATGCTTAAAGTCTTGTTTAGAAAAAACACTGGTATTGAACCTGGCATGAGAATTGTGTGGTCCTCTGACCTTCTTTTATAATTTTGTAAATCATATTTTTTTATTTGTTTTTTATTGTTTAACATATTTTACCTGTGCTTGTTTAATATTCTCTGGAGACTTTGTGTTGGTAAAATGTGCTATACAAATAAAGTTAGATTGGATTGGATAGATTATCTAGTTTGATAGTGTAAATTATCCAAAGGAGTTGTGTCATGAAACTGTTTTATGCACATTTGCATGTCATATCAAAGTTTGTTTGCAAACAGATGAAAAGCTAACATATTTGTGACTATAGCTCTGTTTTTCTCTATTATTAACAGCGTTAAATAATCTGTTGCTGACAGACCAAAAATAAAGCTGCTTCAGTATCTGGAAAACACAGAGGCCTTTTTAAGTATCACACAGGAAGTGTTTAGTTGCTGTTAGCAGAACTTCCACAAATAGCAGAGGAACTTAGGTCCAATTTTCAGTCTAGAGAACTATGGCTTTTAACCGGCAACACTTACATAATACAGATACATTGTAATGTACTTTATCGAGCAATTTGACATGTGTGCCAGTTTTCTTTCACTTTGCATACAACATTTTTGAATTTCTATATAGGAAATATGCCTGTTTCTAGAGGCCAATTGGTACAAAATAAAACCTAGGTCTTAATGAGTTTTTTGCTTCTTTTTCTGTATACAATAATCTCCCCAAATTCCGTGGCAATCCAAAACATTTTTTATACCTTTAAGTGAACTGTAGGGGGCGCTATAGTTATGAGTGACCATGTCCTCATTAATTTATTCTGTTTAGTTTTTCAAGCCACACCAGTGGTTGTAATTTCAGCTTTTAAGCCTGATGCATGAGGATTTGAAAAATCATCAAAGAAAGAGGAAATTATTGAATTTTTTGATGGGGCACTCATGGATCTACTATAATAAATGGATAAGGCACGCCCCCTCTGCCCACGATCCAATTGAGTTGTGGCCACTACGCAGGACTGCAGCCTCCCGGCCGGACCATTTCAGGAGTTTGGCCTGTAAAATTACCGAAAGTGAAAAATTATTTTTAGTCTAAAAATACAATAGAAGGAATTTCACTCTTTTACCATTTCTAATCTCCTAAAAAATAAAAATGTTGACTTCACGGTGAACGGTGCGCACGCACTGACCGCGCACACAATCCTCATGAACAAGCATCAGTCGGATGAAAACAAAATAGAAGAAGAAAGTGGACGTGACTAACAATACACGTAAGTTGTGTTTTATGTCATTTCTCACGTTTTCACACATCATTCAGTATAAAGTGTGAATTAATTATTACACAGCTAAAACAAGCTAACACAAGCTAACGTTTAGCTACACAAAAATATGCATTTGGAACAATATTCCATAATTTCACGGCTCATGCCTTCTGCAAATAACCCATTACTTTCTCCGTCCAAAATATTATAAGGGCCAAACTGTTTTAATGTATTGTGTTTTCTTCAGGTTAAGTTAAACACAGACCAAGGAAAACTAGAGAAAGAATGGGGAAAGAAAGTTATGATTTTATTATATGTAATCAAAAACAATTATCAATAATTAAAATATTATCTGGTGCAATGGGTAATATCTTACATATATAAATGTAAACGTATTTAAAAGTGACAGTTGTGTACTCACATGGGCCGCTGAGACTAAATTTGAGGTTGTATTACCAATATATGTGTATATTTGTGTGCTTTGCAGTGTATAAAACAGCAAAGCACACACTTGTTTTCTATATGAATGTCATGGATTTACTTCCATGGAATATGTTCAGAGATTTAGCAAACATGTCAATTATGTTCTAACTTCTAAGGTTTATACTTATGCAAAAGTAAACAACTTTTGGTACTAGCTATAAAAATGACTGTGAAAAGAGGTACTTCAATATCCTCATGATCATTCTCATCTATCTTCTCCAGAATGAAGCAGCTGTCCACAGCCGAGCTGACCGTCCTGACGGGTGAGTTTGGTCTCTGTCTGTGCTGTCCAGAGTAGAGCTGACCGTCTTGACCAGTGAGCTTGGTTTCTTTCTCCTGTCTGTGCTGTCCAGAGCCCTGCAGGTCACAGCAGGCCTGATCACAGCAGACACAGTCATCAGTTGTCTCAAGTAAAGACCTTACTACTCCAAAGCAAAAGATATATTGATCATAACTTGTGCATCGACTATAAGTAAAGAGTGTGTAAAGTCAGTACTTTGAATTTATAAAATGGCTATGTTAGTTTTGTTATGACCACAAAAATGAAATAAAAAAACTAATAATTATTGTTCTACAAAAGAACCATTGCTTGCTGTGTCACATGTGCTCTGTTAAGCAGGGTTTCTAGCAGCTACAGGGACAAACATTTGAAGTAGTATGTTGAATGACTTGCATAATCTAATGCTGTGAAATGTTCTGTTTCTCTCTCAGTCAAATGATCAAACCGAATGGTGCGGTTGACTGAAGTTGTCCTTTTCACCAGAAGACTGTGCAGCTGCAGCTGCAGCATAGAACTTCATCTGCAATGGCAACAGTAACCCGTGTCCGTGGGGAAGTTTGTCAGAGGTTGCTTTCAACAAGTCTCTCCTTTTTTAGAAACTGCAATGATGGCTTCTGCAAATCGCTTCGATTCTTCAGGAGAAAAAATGAATGGACAGGGTCTCAGACGTTATTGTGTCAGTGCATGGTGCAGGTGTTTGTTGCAGTATTCCAGAGCATCGGCGACACTGCTGCTGCTCCCACTTTATATGCACCATCTTCAACTTGTTTTCTGGTGTCAGTCACTCTTTTTCCCTCATTCAGCTTTACAAGATTTCCACTTGATCTTTCCTTTTGAGGTCTGCCGTGTACCTCCTTCAGCAAGTATATTTGGGAGCATCTAAATCATGTGGCTGACATCTAAACTTACATGGACAGGATGAGGAAAGCTTCCAGTGCCTTGAGCCTGGAGAAATGGCATGAAGAGCCATCGCAGGTTAACTAAAATAATCTTCCCCCAATGCTGTGCAGGCGATGAAGGCATTCCTTTGGCACGTTCTTCACCTGTTAATGAATCTATGAGTTCTATGAGTTTCAGTTTTCCCATCACATGCTCGTCACACCTTCATAACGCAGTTGTTTTATGTATTGTATCATTTTATAATTGATCCCAATCATCAAACAGAAGTAAAATCTGTTCATTTGTTTGTTTTTAATGTTGTGTTGTATGCTTACTTGATTTAAATACTGATATATTCAGTATTAATAATAATAATCATAATCATAAACAGTACACGGATGACTCCAACAAGACTCCTATTCATAAGGGAGTCCCACATTGCAGCTTTAAAACTCAACTCAAACTGTGGCTAAAATCAAACCGGTCTTGTGCTCATTTCCTTGTGTTGTAATAACCTTCTATTTGTATGTTGTATTGTTTTGTTACGTGCCTTAGGACTACAGATGATATTATAGTTGTAGCTATAATCAAATTTACATTTATTCAACACAGTGATTTTAATTTATTAACGATCGACATGATATAAAAAAGAAAATAACACACGAGAAAATATAGCATAACTCCTAAATGGGCAAATGTAATTTGTTGTCAATTAAATCGGACTTTTCATCTTAACACTTAACACTAATTTTCTTAAATATCCGACCTTTACAACATGACACATTTATATTTATAGATAGATATAGCAATTTGTCATTATACATTTTGTAAACAGACCATTTCTACTCAACATATTCCAAAAGTCCGCACCCAAGCATCATGGCGATGTCGTCACAAAGGGGGGGAGGTGCTAGCCTCTATTCAGGAAGTAATGCGGAAGTAGGAGACTTTTTTGGAGACATGCGCCAATGAGCACACTCCATTGGCTTCAACGGTCCACCATCTTGTTTTCCGGGGGGTTGGCTACACAGAACCGTACAGAATCTCAAAAAAACATTGCAGATTATTACATTTCAATGTCTGTAGATGTGGAAATGTAGATAACCCTAACCCTAAATATAAAATAGAAGGAATGTCACTCTTTTGCCGTTTCTAAAATCCTTAAAAATCACATTTTTAACGTCACGGCGAACATGTACGCGCGCTGGCCGCGCACGCACTCCTCGTGAACAATCATCAGAGCGCGTGTCGGACGAAAACCAAACAGAAGACAGTGGACGAGACAAACGATACACGTAAATTGTGTTTTATGTCATTTCGCACGTTTTCACACATCATTCAATATCAAGTGTAAATGAACGATTACACAGTTCACACAGGCTAGCACAAGCTAACGTTTAGCTACACAATAAGAAGCATTCAGAACGATACTCATGAGTTCACCATTATTTTCTATTTCTTCTGGTTTGATATAAATCGCACTGCAAACAGTGGCAAAAATGAAATCAGTGCACATAGGCCAAATTATATTGTGTACATTAATAAATTAAACATTAATAACAAACAAACATCCAAACCAAAAACAAAGTAATCTGGGTGACGATATTAGAACATCTAAATGGGCAAATGAATTTGTTGTCAATTAAATCGGACTTTTTCATCTTAACATTTCTTATAATTCTCTTAAATAGCAGAGCTTTACAACTTGATACATTTATATTTATAGATAGATATAACAATTCATCATTATACATTTCGTGACCAGACCATTTCAAGACGACATACTCCAAACTGTCCTCAGTCTTTCACGCATTCTGCTGTCGCCGTGCTCGTTCCCGGAGCCAAGAGACATGGGATGTCGTCACAAAAGGGGAGGCACTAGACTCCATACTTCAGGAAGTAACGCGGAAGTAGGAAGCTTTTTTGGAGACATGCGCCATGAGCAAACGCCATAGGCTTGAATTGGCGCCATTTTGTTGCCCGGGGCTTGGCTATAACCATCAGCATTCTGCTAAACGAGGCCTGTAGACTACAAGCTGGGGCATTGATAGCATCGAAAAACAGGCCCACCATGATATTGGTCGTCTAATTGACTTTAATGAAATGAATGGCGTATTTATATATTCAAGTTATTTATTTTCTTTTTTTTTTTTTATAGACAAATAGACAGAACTAAAGAGAGAATGAGATACAAGAAAACACAAGTAGACATCATCATTGTGTTCCTTCGTCGTTCCTCTTAGTCCACAGCAATGCAGATGGGATCATGAGGTCCACTGTGCCTGCATCTGCCACCGGCTTATAGCTCTGTCTTTATTGAAGCTAAGTAAATAGCCTAATAGTCTGTTCTGGAATAGATGCATGTGGACCAGAAAAATGATATCTTGTGCTGCCTGGTGGTCGAGTGGTTAAGGCACAGCAACCATATGTCAGGCTCCAATTGCAGCCAGCCGCAGTGTTGTGAGTGTTGTGAGTTTGATTTCTGACTCTTACTATTTACTGCATGTCCTCCCTTCTCTCTCACCCCCCATTTCACTCTGTACTTTCCTATCAATAAAGCCTATGGGCAACTAAATTAAAAAAAAATAAAGAAGGTGATATCACTCCCTGGTAGAGCAAAAACCTTTCCAATAATAGGTCCTTTAACAAGTACATATCTGCCTTCTTTGTCCTCACATTCAAAACTGTGTTCAAAAGCTATTCGGCTTGAGATCAACATTGCAACGCCTGTGTTTGCTCCTCTATAATGAATAGCACAACTTTCTGTAACAAATGTGGTTAGTTTTTGATGTTCAATGTTGTTCAAATGGGTCTCTTGTGAATATATAATGTCTCTTCTTTCTTTTCTCATTTTGGTAAAAATGTTTGACCAATTATTTGGGTTCAATATGTCAATGTTTAAGGCTGCCACTTCCAATACCATTAGGTTTGAATGTATTTATTTTGCCATCACTAATTTCCGAATTTTCGAACACAACATATAAACACAAAAAACTACAAACACAGGAAACAGAAAAAAGGATAAACATAGGATTCCTAATCCTAGTCCATTCCTAATGAAGGGCCCCCGAAAGCTCCACAGCCAACATGTGACATAAAGTCTGAGGTCAAAAACAAACAAATCACATCATTATCATCAGTCTCTTCAAATCAGCAGAAATGTATTACCATGTGACCACAATCTGAACTCTCTCTCTCTCTCTCTCTCTCTCTCTCTCTCTCTCTCTCTCTCTCTCTCTCTTCTCTCTCTCTCTCTCTCTCTCTCTATATATATATATATATATATATATATAAAATAAGCCAATGAAAAGCATTTTACACTTTAAACTAAGGTGACCTAAACTGGTCCTGGGCCTAAGCACAAGAAGAGAGAGAAGAGTGAAAGCTATATAAGCTAGTCCTGCGTGTTTGTTATATTGTGAATACTGAAGGTCACTCTGAATGTTTTGAAGCAACAGCCTCGACTCTATAACCCTAAAAGAGTCATTGTCTAATTCTGTTGCCGGACAAGTCACTCACTTTAATTTCTTGCCTAAGTATCTAATAATAGTGCTGACTTTCTCCATTTAAGATTTATCTGATCTTTCTGGCTGTCACTTGACGAGTGAGTCATATGATTCATCTCTAGCTCCGATACGATATCCTTTTATATACGCGAGAAAGCCAGATTTCTAGCTGAAAGTACCCATGCTTTATGACCACATAACAGATCATCGTGTGCTAGACATACGACTACCGGGTATTGTTCTACATTCTGGACAAGCTATTATTGTCTAACTGATAGTTAGAACAGTCGCGTCACTCGAAGGAGTCATGAAAGACTGCACACCTCACCTTGGTTTTCAACTTCCCACCTGCATGCTCTCAGAGTCATTGGTTGTGAACCGACACATTCTTTAATGTCGTCAGGATTATGAGATACCACTCGCTGCACATGCTTAAAATATCCGGAGCGCTCAGGCCAGGCTCGTCATCAGTATTAATCCTCTCGACACCTCACAGACTGATCGTGTAGAATGAGATCTTATCAATACTTACTTTTATTCAGTCCAAATATCACACACGATTGAATACACCGGGTCATTTTCACCGCCATGTTAGCCTACGCGCAAAGCAGAAGAGTGAGCAAACTGTCAAGAATGACATGACACCTGCTGAGCCTGAAACTGTGTAGATGTATCCGGATGTGTATAGTTAGATACATCTGACACTGCAACGACCATCCAAGCACATACACTGCTTACGACTCGTCTGATACACAACCTGGAGCCACGGCTTAGGACTGCATGAAGGATACCTATGAGAGTCTATGCACAGTTGAGCGTTAATTCAACATGTGAATCTATCCATAACACAAGATCGCGAGCTCGCACAAGTTTATGGGTTTAAAAAGCTCACATGTGATGTAGCTTATCTCACGAATCAACTTGCACGTCTGGATCACTTCAGCATCATTGTCCTGTGTGACACGCCTCCCAGATGGTCATCCTCAGGACATTTAAAGAGTGATTGAGACTTGTAAGCCCCTTTTCATCGCCCCTGGCCTCGACTCTTTCCCGCGCTTGTTGTCTCTCTACGCTTCATACCCTCTACACTGCTACGACTGCGTCTCGAGAGCATGACGACGTACAGACTGTGTCTGCACGCATTAATATCCTCTTCTGAGTGACTGCTGCCACATCGCGGCTCCAGTAACACAGAGACTCAGCGGTGTAGCACCGTGTGGACTGCGGCCGTCCACGCCGAAGCACACTCAGCCTCCATGCAAGCGTCCGTGTCGACTTCCCGAGTAATCTGCCACTCTTGCTCTGCCCACGCTACGACCAGCGTTGATGAGCGACTCAAGCGCGAAACGACATGATACCCGATCTGAGATGACAGCTTCCCTCTCTCATACTAATACCTAAGCTGTCCTATCTAGCGAGTTATAGTGTCCATATGTGTGAGTGACGAGTTCGACTCACGTGCCTGAGACCTTACATATCTGACTCAGCCCTCTTGTTACAAGGTGTGGTCTGCCTGGAGCGGTAGCAGTGCATCCACAAGCACTAAGTATATAAGAAGCGTCGACTATAAGTTCAATTCAAGAACTAGGCCATGCTATCCTACCTGGCTGTTTGCTCATGCATCTTCTGGACACTTGAATGGAGACACCGTTGTGTGAGAACAGAAGGCGTTCTGGCCTAAACTCTCACACTTTACTTTTCTGGACCATGATGTCGTCACCAACAGCTCGTCCGCACTGCGTAGCGAGTGAGCTGAGCTGCGATAGTGACACGATCTATGATCCATCTCACATCACTGTCGAGTGGAGAGAAGAGGATACGAACATTTATGCGTGTTGCCTGTACCTGTCTAGCTTATCAGACATTGAGCTTAGCGAGCAATACACTGTTGCAGTCCTCTTATACGCTGTCATTATACGCATGTGCACAAGATACAGTGTCACATATCATCTTGTCTATAGCCTCCGTCACCAATACATAATCGATGACGTGCTTTGTATATCTCGGTTTTGTAGACACAACACATCTGAGTCCCTGGCTGTTTCAATTCACTTATTTCCGCCATCCGTATATGTTACACGACACCGCTTGTGAAGCACTGAACAAGGTTATATAAGCAGTAATTATCCAGACTATTTCACTTTTTATCTAAGATTATCATAGTATTTAATAATAATTAGAGATCATCAATGTGCAGAGAGGTTCTTGTCGTGTGACCCCTGTGTTGCATACCTGCAATTTCCCCATTGTGGACATAGACAAATAAAAGGATACCATGAGTCTTATGTAATCATTCCAAAGTGTCTCCGCACTGCTGAAGCTGCGTTAAGTATAAGATCGGTTATAATCCAATTTACCTACAAAAATAATGGTTTCTAGGTTATTATTTACAGTGTTCAAGGAACTCTGATGGTCCATTGTTGTTCACAGGTGACCACCCACTGGCCATCCGACAGCTACACATCCGAAGCTAAGACGGTCTCCAGATCAATCCCCGTGAGTGGTCTCACTATACTGCTCGATGAACCATGTCTATTTCCCGCGTGCCACACACGTCACGAGACTCACGCGTTTACCAATGAATAGTCAGTAGTTCTTCTCCTACCCTTATCATAGGATGTCTTCTAGTGGCGGTTGAGAAAAAAAAACCTAACCTAGACACACCGACAAAAAAAAACGCCACAAACGAACAACAACCCCATCCAAGCACACTATATAGAGGCCTGACAAGCACCAAGCAACATGAAAAGACAGCACTACATCTGAAACTGAGCAAAAACACGGCAAGAAGGTTTCCTCACCGTATCCCCACGCAGTCGCTTCCTAAGCCCTCAGTATCCCGCCTACCCTACTGTCAGTCGCGCTACTCTTACAAAGTTATCGTCCTATCAGCCCCCGCAGCAGGCTGGCCCAACTCAGTAGCCAGTACAGGATATAAAAAGAATATATAAATCGACTATAGCACTGCGAATCGACGTAAACGGACGCGGAGAGAGAGATCAGAACAGGACGGAAAGCTGTGCTGCGTGCGGTTCTGCGTTAGACTCACCACCGTTCTCATTGTCAATCTTACTGACGTACGCTAGCTTGTTTATTAAAAAACTAAGAAGAAAAATAGTCTCATTATGCCTGTAAACGCACCTAACTGGCAGTAGTTGTCAGGCAGCGGTATTCACAGGCGTGGTATCGTTCCCCCTCACTTACTGACCTCATCACCTTACCTCAATCGGACCCGAGGTGGAGACACTGTGTCTTTACTATGACAAATGAAGATAATAAGAATTATGGCTGAAAATAGAGGAATAAACATACAAATATTTTGATGATGTCTCAATACGCTTACCATGCATAATGCTACTTAAGTTAGGCATAGGATTATCTACATGCATTAAGTTACTCTGTACATTACTCACTTAATCTGTTCTCTAACACTTTCTCTCACTCACTCATTTAGAAAAGCTACAGAGATGAGTGCAGTTCCATGTATGCTATGGTACATTTTGCAACTAGCAATAAACTGAGATGAGAGACATATATATTTCTGTGCGCTTTTAATGCTATTACACGAGCATTCACCGAGTACTCACACAATTATATGCACTTATCAGGTCGCTGTTAATCAGAGTTTATTTGCCACTGTACAATATTACAACAAACTTGCCTAACAAAATGCGCTCTCTATAGAAGAGCTGCTACAATAACTGAGTCAGACTCTCATCATAGCAAACCTAGTCGTGACGTCGTATGACAGCGACGAAAGCTGAAGTGCGTGACATGGTTACTTTGCTCTAACACTGAATAATGTGTAACTGAATGTGAGTGAATAACTAGATGATCAATGTGGAATGGAACACAACTCACGATATAAACAGTATAATGATATGATATTACGCTAACTATGTTCTATATTCTCCTCTATTGACATTACTTTATAAATTAATATATAATGTGATAGTCTACTGCCGCTATTTAATCTAAAGTTTAAATCAATCAATAGGTTTCTATCCACAAAAGATGGACGAACAGATCACGACAGTTAAATAGTGTAAACAATGATGAAAACCACACATATATTAGACCATGTGTAGTGACGAGGATGCTTTAGTCACTTGTGTGTGCTTCATCATATACACACAAGACCGTCAATTGGAAATGAGGATGCTGAGTTGTTAATAGAATTTTAACTAAAACAGTGGATGCCTGTGCTATCTGAGCAAACGTGCATTTCGTATAATATAATCACTAAGCGAGTATGAATTTGCAATGCTTGTAATTTAGTATATGGACTGACAGATCTCATATTTTCTCTAGTCATAAAGATTCTATGCAGCATTAGTCAGCGAGTTTCCTTACATTAGACAGAAACATGTCTCGAGCTCCACTTTAGCGCATTGTCGCCACTTACTCTCTCCTTGCGAGTAAAGTGCTATATTTAAGAGTGATGATCTGAGGCTCCCCACTAGGACAAATAAAAGTCAATAAGGATATTACTAATCATACACTGTCCATTAGTGTGTAATGAGCGATCTTGTTCTTACTATAATAATGTGGGCGTGACGAACACTCGCAGGGAATGAGATTAGGACAACACACTAAAGTCGTCGTGCGTACAGAGATAGAAGCTAAGTACAATTCGAGAGTGTAATGAATCAGTATGGCAACTACGCCACTGAATGTGTCTACTTCATCGTGAGCATCACTCTAACTATATCAACACCAATTAGACTCATGCAGCCGATTCTACCATCGAACCTGATTTATAAATGTATATGAGCATTATTAGATACGGTTGTGCGAGTGTATGTAAAAAGTACAGAGTTATACTAGGCCATCAATCTCTCCTCAGTAACATCATATCCTCTCCTCCACTACATAACAACCGGAAGAAGTTATGTTGCGAGTACCTGTATCGAATGGTTATCGGCTCTGTAAATTATTTTTTCTGCGACCATTCTTAAGGGGTTTTTTGTTGTTCCATATAAAATGACTCCTGTGCACTTTAAAGAACAATTGCCCTGATCTGAATAGCTCTGTTTTTCATTACTCTAGAAAGATGGTTCATAAAGTTTCTGCAGCAGTGAATGATGATGGTTAGCAGCAAAAAAGATAATGCTTAGGGAATTATTAGGAGAATGAGGTATGAGGTGTCTGATAACCTTCAAACATGTAATATTGTATGGAAACCCATTCTAGACCTTTAGTGGACTCCCTGAACTATGTACTGTATATTTCATATAGTCATAGTATGTTAATGTGCCTAATTATGTCCCCCCCCCCCCTTTTTTTTCTTCTTCTTACTTGTTTTTAATTGCTTTATGTACTGTGTTACTGTCTTATATTTGAACAAGTCAAAATGTTATTCATGACATTTACAAAAATAAATACAATAATAATATGATGAATAACTGACCATGCAATCCATTCGTTGTTATTCATCATAACCTCACACATACATATCACATGCCCATTGTGCTCTGCCTCTCTAGCGCCCTCTCCTGTCCCGGCCCGCGCACGCTCTAGCTCTGTGGGGGAGACTCTGGGGCTAAGTGCTGACAAAATCATGAGAGCCGTGGTATCCCATCCATCCTCATCCAACCCTAAACTGCTGCCCTTCAGCAAGGGAGAGCTCATCACAGTGCTGGTGGACGAGCCACGCAATGGCTGGCTTTATGGACGCATTGACAGCAGCCTGAGGTAGGAGCCTGGCTGATGAACGAGTACAAACTACATGATGAAACTTACAAGGCTATGTCTTTCCAGTCAGGGCTGGTTTCCTGCAGCATATGTGGCCACTGAGGACCTGTCCAACACACTAAGCAGGTACTTTGATTTTTGTCACATACACACATGCACATGCATTCTGTTTTTTTTCCAAACCTATCTGATTGGCTTACTGGGAACGCCCTTTTCCCCTGTGATTAGAAAGGTAATTTGTATGCCAAAAATAAATTTAATCCAGGCAATAAGAATCTTGTTTAAGATTTTAATTTACTATGACAGAGCCAAGATCTGATAAACCTGACATAAATGTAGATTATGAGGACAAGGATTATGAGGTCACTTAAACCCCACCCCCTGACAAACGGTATAATGAGGACCTCATTATACCGTCACACAGATGATTCACTGTTGACAACCAACGTATAATTCTAGTGCAGTACAGGTCATGTAATGCCCGAGTCAGAGGACATCCACAAACAAACCGTCTTTAACAGTGCCAAGTAGAGAGGGTAATGAGAAAGGCGTCTCTAAAAAGAGTCATGTAGGGAGGCACAGAAGAGGAGGAGGGAGAGTTTCTAATCATATAAAACACATTTTTGACAATTAATAATTTATATGGATGTACAACAAGAAAAAGACCTATACATAGCACAGGAACAGAGGGTTACGTAGTGTTACATACATTTTTAATTTACTCTAAAGTTTAGCCAAGCCTTGTGCATGCAGCGTGCAAACCGGAGGGTTAGAAAGGCCGAAATGTGAATTTCCTGATGATAATCACTGGTGATATCGCTGACTTTACGAGTGAATTGGTGATTTTAGGCAACTGTTTGGGTGTAGTGCTCATGCTGCTTGTACAGCTCCAAGTGTAAAGGGGCAGGGCAGGTCCTTCTTTTTCGAATAGTTTATTGTATAATTGGGTCAATTTATATATATATATATATATATATATATATATATATATATATATATATATATATATATATATATATATATATATATATATACACAAGACAAAACAAAAATTAAGGCACACAAGTCAGTGAATTTAGCCTATTTCAAATTAAGTCCAAATGTAATCTGGATTTCAGTCCAATATTTCCGAGCAACAGGACAGTCCCAAATCACATGGCTTGCCTTATGGCGTGTTCACCTAGAAGATTGCAGTACATTGAGAACTTCTATCTATTCTGGAAACGAGAGGACCTGTTTGGGTTAGAAATGGCCCACACCTATGCAGAGGTGGTGAGGGTGCTGACAAAGAGCACCTGCTCCACGCTCTGAGGCATAGGACTGGGCCTGGACAGGGTCCTGAGCAGATAGTTAGAGAAGAGAGGATTGAGAGAAGAATTCCTGCTCCATCAGCCAGAGACAGAGCCAATGTTTCAACATCAGCAGCACCGCAACCACAGCACCAAAGGATTTATTAGCAGCCGCTCCACCACCACCAGCAAAGAATTCAACTCCAGCTGCTCCACGATCACCTCCACCGCCTCCAGCGAGGGACTCATCTGCAGCAGCACCACAACAATCTTCACCACAGCCAGCGCAGGAGTCATTTCAGTTCTTTCCCACACGGTCCTCATCAAAGGCCCCGGACCCATCTATGACAGGTCCGGCAGCATCCCTGCCATTGCCCCTGGCCTCAGAGCAGCCCTGGATCCCCCCTGCAACATCTACTCCCACAACAGATTCCTCACCTTCCTTCCCATCTCCACTCTCATCCAGGGCCTTTCCCAGCTATCTTGAATATCTGATCAAATCAGGCATTAAGATGGCTCCACTCATGCCCAGTATAATAAGATCAAGAGTTCTTATATCAACGATGATGAACTCTCCCCTGACTGCTGCTACACCAACAAAAGCCCCCCCACCTATCCCCCCTCGCCTTTCCCCTGGTATCTCCCATAGCTAGAATGCACTGGGTCTCAACTTTGCCGGGACTTATAGTCATAATACAAATCAAACCAACCCTGTGTAAAACCAGCCTCCCCTAGTGCTTTTTCTGTAGTCACAACACAAAGACGGGAAAACAAAATGCGAGTCAGGCTGATCAATCTGAGAAATTTGATTCATATTCCCTGTAAAAAGATAACGCCCAGTCTCACTGAAACTAGTCTGAAACTTGCTGTGCTAAATGTCAGATCCTTATGTAACAAATCATTCTTAATTAATCATTTTATTTCTTCTTATAATCTTGATTTTATGTTTTTAACTGAAACATGGCTTGACAAAAGCAAAATTTGGTTCGAATAGATTCTGCTCCACCCAACTTTATGTTTGAATCTGAAACACGAGAAAGGGAGGTGTGTGTGCTTTTGTTAGAGATGAAAATAGTTACCCCACAGGTTGTCCTTTGAGGTGTTTTTTCAACATTTGAGTACTTATCCTTTTAAAACTGAGCTAAAACAGTCTCCATCCATTCTCTTCATTGTTTTATACAAGCCTCCCAAGCACGACCAAAGTTGTATTGATGATTTTACTGATATATGCTTTGAGTTGTATGCACAGACTTTGATGGTTTGGTCATAACACGTGTTTTCAATGTTCATGTTGATAATATTTTGTGACAGAAACGCAAAAGAGCTTCATGCTGTCCTTGAAACTTTCAGGTCTTACTCAGCGCGTGAGTGGCCCCACCCACAGCAGAGGGCACACTCTAGATCTTGTAATTATAAAGGGGGTTAATATTTCAAATGTAAATGTGGTCGATGTTGCTCTGTCTGATCATTTCTGTATCTTCTTTGACCTGTCTGTTTTTCCCAAACCACTGGCTGATCCTCCAATTGTCCGGGGGAGACACATAAATGACAGCACAGGAAAACTGTTTATGGAAATGATAAACTTTGAAAATGTCATGTGTCTCTAATTTAAATGATTTGTTGAACTCTGTTACATCTAGTGTTTTGAATGTTCTCGACACCATTGCCCCTATGAAGGTTAAAATTGTTAAAAATAAGCAGAAGGCGCCATGGAGAAATGTTGATTCGGTCAGGGCACAAAAAAGGGAGTGCCGCCGGGCCGAACGCAAATGGTGCAAGTCAAAGCTCCAGGTTCAGAAAGAGATTTAAAGAGAGAAGTTGTACATGTACAACCTCATTTTATGTAGAACTAGGGAAGGATATTTTTCTGAAATAATTGGAAGCTGTAGTTACAACTTGAGTGTCCTGTTTTCCATAGTAAAACAGATTAACAAACCCTCCAGCTCAGCTGCCGCTAGAACTCATTTCCACATCTAAGTGTAATGAGTTTGCATTATTCTTTAATGACAACGTTCAGGGCATTAAAAATGCTATAAATTCTACAATGCAAAAATTATCCCTAAAACCACCTACACACTTAGAGCTGACTCACTTTGCACCTGTAACTGACAAAACTGTCAGAGTTCATCTACATGCTGTCGATGTGTTACCCACCAGATTTCTAAAGTCTGTGCTGAACAGTTTGTTAGCACCACTCACTCACATTGTTAAAATGTCGCTTCAATCTGGAACATTCCCAATGTCTTTGAAAACTGCGGTCATAAAGCCTCTCCTAAAGAAGAGCAGTCTTGATGCCGCAGTACTGAGTAATTACCGGCCCATCTCTAATCTGCCATTTTGGGTCAAGTCCTTGAAAAGGTTGTTTACCAACAGTTCACTGATTTCCCTCTTAATAAGCAACTCATTTGATGTTTTCCAGTCAGGTTTTAGACCTCATCACACAGCACTGAGACTGCTCTTCTTGTCAAGGTGACAAATGACATCCACCTGAACACTGAAACGCGGGCAAAGCCTCAGTCTTAATTCTGTTAGATCTGAGTGCTGCTTTTGACACTGTCGATCATGGGATCCTCTTAAAGAGACTAGAGGACTGGGTGGGCATCACTGGCACTGAGCCCTAAACTGGTTAAAGTCCTATCTGGAAGACAGGAAGTACTTTGTAAAAATTGTTAACTGTGGTCTCAGACCAGTATGCCCCTGACCTGTGAGGTGCCTCAAGGGTCAATCCTGGGACCCCTCTGTTCCAATCTCTACATGCTGCCGTTTTGTCAGGTCAGTTGATACGCAGTGAAAATGTGTCCTGAACCAGGAAGTACGATCACATTAGTCCTGTGCTCAGGTCTCTGCACTGGTCCCTGTGGCTCAGAGAATAGACTTCAAAGCAGCTCTGCTTGTATACAAGTCTGTCACATGGCCTAGCACCAAAATACATCTCGGACAGTGTTAGTGCCATATGAACCATCTCGGACTCTGAGGACCTCTGGGACCGGCCCTCTGCAGGTGCCCAGAGTCAGGACTAAACATGGGTATCTACGTTTCACGTTTTATGCAGATAAAATCTGGAACAGTCTTCCTGAGGAGTGTGAGACAGGCCTTCTACTCTGGCAATGTTCAGAATCAGAATCAGAAAGGTTTTATTGCCCATTGTCAAATGAACAAACTTCACAGACATAGGAACTTTAAGGTGCAACACAAACACTGAGCAATAATAAAACAACATATATTCAATCAAACAAAAGGGCATGCAGCACCGAAAGGGCAGGGCATCCGTCTTGCGGCGCGGTCTTGGATATCTACGTCATCTCAAATCTAAGATATGATACAACGTTTTGTTTGGCTCTGCATATGACTGAAATTATTTTCTCTTTTTATGTCTTTAACTATTTAGACAGATAGCCTGAAAATAGCACCTTTAAATGTATTTAAATTAAGATTTTTGTGAATTCTGCCATGTCTTCGTGAATTTGAATGATTTCTTTTTTTTTCTCTGTCATGTGAAGCACTTTGAATTTGCCTTTTACTGTAGAATTGCTCTCTACAAATATAACTTGCCTTGCCCTTGTTCACTATTGTTCTAGGGTATTTATGGGTATTTTATTGAGTGATCTCATTCTAGAATTGCAGAATTTTCTTGGTTATAATAAGTTATTTGGAAATATATATAGAAGTCCTGTTTCTCCGTCAAAGGATTCTTTCAACTATCAAAGCTTTTCATGTGATTTCTTAGTCCTAAAACTTACTTTTCAATAGCAGGTTTTGGTTTTTTTTTTTTTTTTTTTTTGTTAACTACGCTAAACAAGTCCAACAATGCATTAGTCATAGGGTGTTTCAGGAGGATAGAAGCATGAGGCGAGAGGGGTCGCACCGACTCAATGTGTCTTGTGTTAGAGGTTCAGAGCAAGAGAGACCGTGGGGAGGCTCTGTGGTCTTTTTATCTGACCTCGGAGGTGTGGCTTAAAGTTGGAGTGACTTCAACCAGCAAAATGACATATAACCATGACAAAATAGAGCAACATATTCAATGAACACATTAGCAGGTATTGAGCAAGTACATTAAACACATTTCAAATACTGTTCTTAAGGCAAGTTAAACTAAAACATAATTCATACATGTTAAGCATTAAGTCCATTTAGATGTGAAATAGTCATTTAACGACTTTGTTCTGAGAAACTTTCCCTCCAGCAGAACAAAGAGAATTTTGTTACAGTGGACAAGTCCACTCTCCACGGGGAGCAGGTCCTTGGAACCATTTGGTGTCCTCTATGTTCTTTATCATAGGTGTTGCCCCAAAGGGGGAAGGGGGAGTCATAAAACCAAGGGCTTTTTTGTCATGTGATGGTTCACGTCGCAAACTCCTTTTGTTTTGTTCTACAACAGTCATTACCTTTTCAAAATTCAAAAACAACTGTGATACTGTCTTTTAAGACGTATATGTCCTACACATCCCTCTCCTTTTGACAGCTGTTTCTTGTGAAGGGAAAGGTTTGTCAACAAAGATATCCAGGAACGACCCACAGTATAGTAGCACAGAGGTGGTGTATTCTAACTCAATGGAAAATTTGAATTTGGGCTTAAAGGGAGTGGATATCGATCCTATATATCCTATCTCGAAATTGAAAAAAATTTGGGAAAGGTATTTATTCTTAGCCTAACTATTACATTTGGTAATAGATCATAAACCATGCAAGATATACAGAGGTTATCTTGAAAATTAGAAAAGAAATGTGCTGACAATATTTCTAAATTGGGCAAAAAGAAAACGAATTGGCAGCAATTTTTGGGAACTACGCCTCAAAGAAAAAAGTTTTAATTTGTTGTGCTCGTGCGACAAAAATCTATATTAGTGCCTGCATGTACATAATATTTTCTAAGAAAATAGAATTAGTGAATATTTGGATGAGGTGCCAGGGGCTAATTATAATGCTAGTGTTACAAAGGTGCTTTTAGTCAAAGATACTATTGTGAGCAAAACAGCAACTAGCTTAAATGCGTCCAACACTGGTTGGTCAGAGGCATTTTAGAAATTGTTGTTTGAGAGCGGTGTTTCTCATTACATTTGTTCAACTTTTCTATTCATTTGTTGAAAGGTGGTCAATATCTAAAGTAAATGAAAACATTAAAAATCCAAACTCATGGCCTTAAGATTGATTTATTTAGCGATTGATAGCAAAATTTAAAAGGTTTTAGTGGTTAAAGCTCAGTAAATACAAGATGTTATTAATTTGGTAAATTAATTTACAGCCAAGTATTACTAGTTTAAACACTGCATCTCCAGTCTTAATTTTCCTAACTAAAATTAAATTGGAGGGAAATGTTTGATCACTGATCAAGTCTAAATATCAAATAATACATTTAATTTACATTCAATATTAGGATGGAACTGCCAATCAGATGATTGAGCTTAGATGGTGAGTAACTGTCTAACAGTCGCCAAGAGGCTGCTAAATTTGAAACTTCACAAAAAGGTGTAAATTTGTATAATTTGGCATTAAACAATTTAGCTTTATTTTGTGAATCAATTTCAAATGAAAAGAAAATATTCAATTGTTCATTAGTCCTCATTGAGGCCAAATTAGTTTGTGATGAATCATTTGGGAAGCTTTTGTGAGCTGCTCCAAGCATCTTCCTGTCCCGGAGGACAGCGGCGTTCGAAAGCATGTCGCCTGCGGGCGGCACATAGAGTGATGATGTCATCAAACCGACCCAAAGAATCACTGATCCAGAGCTCTCCTGGGCTTCAGTGTGGGCACATCAGCAGAGTGCCAATCTGGTCTGGGATTATCTCTGGCTGTATGAAGAGGGAGTTTGTAAAACATGTAAGCGTTCTCCCATTTCTACATCATTGCAGACAAATTAAACACTCAGGGCCATATTTTGTCCCTGGAGGTAGCGTTAACGTTAGCCTTTTCCAGGCCGCTATTTTGCTATCCAAGCCCCCGGAAAACAAAATGGCGGCCAATTTAATTTTTAAGGATTTTAGAAACGGTAAAAAGAGTGAGATTCCTTCAATTTTATTTTTAGACTAATAAGAATTTAGCACTTTCGGTAATTTTAGAGGCTTGAAATGGTCAGGCCTCCCGGCTGCAGTCCCGCAGAGTGGCCACTACTCAATTTGGATTGCGGACAGAGGGGGCATGCCTTATCCAGTTCTTATAATTCATCCATGTATTATAAGAATACATGGCCGACCTTAGCGCTGGCATAAAGAGGCTTGAGGTAGCCGCTGGTGTTGCACCCCTGAAAATAGGGAGAAAGAATCACGAGAGTGATTTATCGGTGTTTCTCTCTTGCAGAGGTTTAATGCAATGAATCAAATACAAGTATTTTAACAGTACAAATGTCCAATGTGGGAACAGCTGCTTATGAACAACATGTGTTTTTAGAGTCCTTTTACAACAAATGTCTAAATAATGTCTCAATATCTTTGTAACATTAGCAACACATTGCTTGTATTAACACAAGATGGCGGAGCGGAAGTTCACATGTACAGAAAAACGTGTAAAATACACGAATAAAAAGTAACTTCAGCTTCATTTATCATGCTAAATTAACTGCAAAACGTCTTAACAATGTACAGATTTCAACGAAATAACATTTGTAACCTTTACTTTGAAAATAGGGAGAAAGAAATCACGAGAGTGATTTATCGGGGTGTTCTCTCTTGCAGAGGTTTTAATGCAATGAGCAGAAACAACGCGGAACCCCTAGTGGTGGGTGAAAGGCATTACCAATCAATCTACAAAAGGATTCAGGCTTTCTGGCTGATTACTGATAAAATGATCAGAATTATCTCAAACAAAATTACTATCAGCGCATGACAAATAACATTTTTTAACAGACTTTTAATCATATTTATTTAGTTTTTAGGATTTTGTAAATTAAAATTTATAGCAAACCTTTTAACTGTCTTTATAAGCTTGAACTCACTTTATGAATCACATCACTGTACAAAGGCAAATAGAGATATTTTAGGGACATTTAGTATCTATCACACTGGAGGCTGGATTAGAATGGTGCCAGTCCAAATATGGTGATAGTGTTTGAACCAATGACTGAGAACTGTGGCATTGAAAGGCACCACTTGGTGGGAGATGTTTTTCATTGCCTCATATACAGGCAATGAAAGAAGGGAGCAGTAAAATATGTTGATTATTATTATTAGATTTTTCCACATTTATCCCCGTTTTTCACCGCACAGGTCGCATTCCTTGTCCGATTTAACGTCATTCAAAGTTCAGGTTGTAGAAAATTCTCTTGTGATTCCCGGACTTGCTTTTGGATAATCCTCAGCCTTGTCATTTTCTCAGGATTCGTCTTGGAACATTGTTTATAGATGCTTCAATATTGTGCAGAAAAAAACAAAACATGAATGTAGTGTAACCACCTTAAATGTCTACTAAGAAATCAAGTAATGTTTTATTTATAAAATCCCTTTAAAATCATACTATCATACTATAAAACATGCAAATCATATAAAATAAGGTAAATTTTCTCTATTTAGACATAAATCCTGTAAAACATTTTTAACACTAGAACTCCCAAGGCCGTAAATTTGAATGGTTTTCAGAATTATATGTCTAATTACTCTGGTTACGTTGCTCTTTCAGATTCATGGGGCTCTTTACTTTTTCTTTACCTTTTGTGTATATATCATCCCCATATTGCAATTCAACTGAAATAAAAACGTTAAAACGAGTTCTGAGTAATTCTACCTCTAACTCCGTCAAATTAATTCTATTCTAAAATCTATTAATAATCATTGTAAATGTTCGCCGCGGATGACAGCACCGAGCGAGTGTTACGTCACCTATAGTGGTCTCTCACAGCAAAGCTAAAGGTAACATGGATTTGAAGTGATTATCCGTACAAGAGGCCCAGGCAATGTTTCAACACATTGATAAGGTTTCATTTGGGAGGTGAAGACGATCAGACGAGGATTCGTGGGTATTTGGCAGCTTAGCCGAACCAGGAAGCGAGTCGGAGGACGTCCTCCTCTTCCTCCTTCCTCCTCTTCCTCCTTCCTCCGCTGATGCTGGTCAACTTTGGCACTCTGAATAGTTTTAATTTATAAATCACGTTTAAAAACACTCAACGTCCCAAAACGGTGTACAAAGACACTAATAAAATAAACAATAAAACATACAAACCATATAAAATCAGGTCAATATTTCTATTCAGACCTAATGCCTGTAAGCATTTTAATGTAATGGCATTTCACTATTGTAGATAAAACATTAATGTCATTTATCTACCAATAATCTTCTTTACAACACTACAATACCACCAATGTGTTTAACAAAGGCAATCTTAAAATGCAATGAAAACATACAATCCCACACCCCTGGGGAGTTGGGGATACCAATAATTTTTCTTTTCTACTGTGTAACCCATCACTGTCTCATCATTTTATTACCCGAGAGTCTGTTTTAGTCAGACTACCGGAGGACACCAGAATGGTCGACTTTCTCATGTCAACACATGTCCTTAATAAGGATTTACACAACGGGATATATGAAAAATAGAGACAACACATTATATATTAGTAGTTAGACATAATTAGACATGATTAAACAAGAATAGCACTACAACATTGATGTCCACCACATGCATCACCCCATATCTTAATATAGTTATGCAAAAGGTATGATACATCTGCAGTATCTCCTTCTCACCACTACAACACACACATCACAATAAACAAAACAATATTAAAAATTTATTTATTAATTTTTTACAGAAAAAAAAAAAGGTGTAGTTGTACATTCCTGCCACTATGCTATGGCAAAGCAGAATTGACACATCCAATGTAGCATTTTTTTAAATGATGCAAAAGAGTAAATGTGTCTTTTAGAGCACTGTACCACTCCGAGGTGAACCCATCACGCCCTGAAGATTTATTGCTCTTGAATCTTTTGATTGCACTCCCTTGCATCTCTAAAACTGTTATTTCAGCTCCGCTTCATCTTTCCTCCAGTCGACAGTAATGTAGATAGGCGCATGATCACTTAGGTCCACTGTGCCTACATCTGCCTCCGCAATGTTTGACCGTCTTTATTGAAGGTAAAGAAATAGTCTATGCTGGAATAGATTGCCGGTAGATTAGAAAAATGGGTATGCAGCATGCACTCGGGTTCATCTCCATGCAGATGTCAGTCAGTCCTATATTCTTCATTAATTTACAGAACTCCCTACCCATTGTTCCTTGTGCTTGTAGCACATCCAATGTAGGATGCGAAAACTCCAATCACCGTCACAGAGCAGGGTTCCCTCAGAGTGGTTTACAATCAGGTCCACAATATCAGCATAATAGGTGATATCACTCCCTGGTGGAGCGTACTCATTCAGCAAAAACCCCTTCATTAACAGCTCCTTCAACAAGTACATATCTGCCCACATTCTTACATTCGAAACTGTTTTCAGAAGCTTTGTAAAAGGGTGAAGATTGCGCATCCTCAGGGCTTGAGTGCTAAACCCAAAAATCATAACAATTATTACAGATAACAATTGGTGTTCAGAAGCTATTCGGCTTGAGATCAACACTGCAACCCTTATTTGTTTTCCCCTGTATGATGAATAGCACGACTCTCCATAACAAGATTTTTTCAAATGGGTCTCTTATAAACATATAATGCCTATTCATTTCTCCAGCCTGCACACGGTATGAAACCGGACTTTAGACGTTCTATTTGATTACTTATAGATTATTTTCTCAAGTAAATTATTTTCTTGATTTGCATTGATTAATATGCCCCAATAAGCGATCACCAATAGTTTGTGATAAAAATCAACTTTTTGTGTAACATTTCTTTCCCTTATTGCAGTTCTAACAAATTTAACGAGGTTCAATCCATCAGTAGCTGTACTATTCTGTCCGTAATAATCCACAGAAAAACAATATCCACTTGTATTTTTCCTGAAGTAATCCCATTTGAAGAAATAGTCCAGTAAACAGCATTTTCTTCTGTGAAAAAACTCACAACTAAAGCTCGTGCGACACTTCTCTGGTCCATATCGAAACACCGGCTACAGATACAATATTGCGCTGTGTATGTTTGTTTTCCTCGCACTTTCGGCTACAAAATGCTCAGTGTTTTATGTTGCACCTTAAGGCCGAGACAAGTTCCTATGTTTGTGAATTTTGTTCATTGACAATGGCAATAAACTCTTTCTGATTCTGATTCTGATTCTGAAAATGAGACCAAAATGAGTTTTTCCGTTCACGGGTTTGTCTGGCACAGCCGTTTAGGTAAACAATGCCTCCCTTTGGACTTTTCCCAAAGAAAACTTGATAAAAAAGTGACGTAGTACGTTTTGATTGACATATATGTAGTAGCCAATCATATAAGCTTTTGAACGATGGGTGGGTTTTTTGCAGGTATTTGTAGTCTCCAATACATCAAAATTAATGTTTTATGATCATAGAGGAGCTACAATCAGTTTAGCACAGTTGGCACATATTTGGATAACTTGTTCCGAATATACTTTTTGATTCAACAGCACCAAAATACCTATTCCTAGAGAGCTGAAACTTTACACAGTTGTTGTCAACGAGATAAACACCAAGTACAGTGAATACGCATTATTCTACAGTGAAGTATGTCTTGCTTAAGACCTTTACAGATTGACATTATTCAGGCGAGACTAAAAAATTATGTTTTTTTTTTCATCTGTAGTGTAAGTTCTGAAGACCTGACAGTGGTCATATGCACTAGAAGGCCTAAGCTTTCTAATGATGCATCACACTAGCAAGTGGGCTATAAGGTCTTCTTTTAATGCAATGCCATTTGGGTATGTCCAACTATTTTGCACAGGGCAAAATAGGCGGCTGTTAACGGGTTAAAATCTTTGATCGCTTAATTGCGTTCAAGAGGTCGTTAAAATTAAACTTTAAAGGACGCCACTTGTAAAACATTTGAGGCATTAGGTTGATGGTGTTTTTTGCCATCAATTATTTTCAAATGTCTTTAAACTCTCTGGTCGAACACAACATACAAACACAAAAACTACAAAAACAGGAAAAAGATGAAAAGATAACATAGAAAAAACATGCTAAAAACACGCACCAAACCCCAAACCTGATCATGTAAATGATCAAAAAGGGAAGGAAGTCCATTCCTAATGAAGGGCCCCCGAAAGCTCCCCAGCCCCTCCTACTTCCAATCCTCACAAAGAACTTTATACACTACCTCCCCCAGTTTACCACGCCCCCCTTGAAAAAAAGATGGATGGATGTTCAGTTTGTATGTTTTGATTGGCTCTTTCCATCCCAGGGATTCTCAACTTGCTCCAAATGGCTCAACCCTCCGTCTTCTGCCAGTAAGGCCTATACAAGAACCCCCGGCACAATATTTACCTCTAATCTAATAATTTTCCATTGAGACTCGTAGTCTGGATCACACCAGTACAGCAACGCTCAGACAAAGTAAAACGTGTACATTTGATAATTGCAGAGTTTTCAATCGGATTTGATGTTTCTTGCCTTGCCATACACATCTTGGGATTGTTTTATTCCACTCATCAAACAGCTGGTTGGGGATGGAAATTGGGAGAGTGGATTAGATAGAGAAATCTTGGCAAACATTCATTTTTATAGTTTCAATTATTTGACTTATACTTAAATATGGGATAATGGGATGAGAGTCATCTTCAAGATCTTTCTTTACTGTGGGGAAAAGAGGGGTATACCGTATTTTCCGGGCTTTTAGCCGCTCCCCTATATAAGCCGCATTTGCTCTATTTTTAAAAAAACGATAATAAAACAATACATAGGCCGCACCTTTTGTATAGGCCGCAGAACTCACTTCTTTCCTTGACTTTTGGCATCGCATGAGCTCGTCCCGCTGTCCCCCCTCCAGCGTGCTCTCCCCTCCAGCGTCTCACCGTACATTCATTGATGTTAAGCTTGCGTGCAGCCGCGCGGCTTCCTAGCAAGATCGATGGCCTTCAGCTTAAAAACTTGCTTCGTACGAACTTCTTCGTTTGGGTTCCATAATGATGCGGCAAGAAATTTGAAAATAATTTATAGTTGGTAATTTGTCGTCCGTGTTCTATTTGCTAGCTGAATAAAAAAGCAACATCTGCTTCTTTGCTTAACTTTTCTGTAGTTTTGATTCCAATTCCGGTTAGTTCGCCCCTAGCGGTGAAAGAAAAAAACCACAGAAAAGCCGCAGCCTCTAAATAAGCCGCATGGCTCAAAACATCTGACAAAAGTAGCGGCTTATAGCCCGCAAAATACGGTAGTTTTTCTCTAAGATTGTTTATGGAGGACCACACCTAAATACTACTAAAGACAGAGGGGATCGCCAATAATAGAATTTCAGTTTTTTGTACATTCAATGACACAATTTAAAAAATAGTTCTTTCTGCCTGTTGTTTTCTAAGATCCCAAATTAATCATTTTGTGAATTTCGAACCACTTTCATAATATCTTCGCTTGGTGAGGAGCATTTATTAAAATAATTTCCTATGAGGTCAGGTTAATAATCTCACCACTTGTCTTTGTAATTTACTGTTGTATTTGATGATCCTTGTTTTTGGCATGTTTAGCCTCCAGCAACTTTAGTTTGTTCTGCAAATTATTAAATGTTTCTTTGTTTCTTTTTAGTTGAGGCAACAGCAATTATCCTACCCCTCAAAACTGCCTTTGCTCAATCTCAGAGGATGGATGGAGAAAATGCATCATTGTCGTTTTCCTCTACCTACGTGTCAATGTCCTTTGTCATAATTTTTACAAATTTTGGATCATAGAGTAGACTAGCAGTTAATCTCCAGAGTGTGTTTTTTTGTTTCTGTTCCAGATCTGAAGTGATGTAAATAGGAGCATAATCACTCTATTATACCTATGTCTTCCTCTGTAACTTTGGGCCTATCTTTGTTGAAAATAAAAAGTAGTCTCTTCTAGTATAGCTCTATGTGGGTTGGAAAAAATTGTACATTGGCGGACATTAGGATTAATTTTCTCTCCAGATCGCAATCAACCCTACATTTTGTATTAATTTATTTTTTAACATGCAAATTCAAGTTGCCGCCACAGACAAAGGGTAAAGGGACAGAGTAATTTGCAATCAGATCCACAACTTCAGTCGCTTCCTGGAAGAGCTTATACACACTTCCATCAATATTTCCTTTGAGCAGTATAAATCTGCCATCTAAATGTGTTTCTTGTATTGGTTCCTCAATATCTTTGACCACTTAATTGGAACCAATATTCCAATAACATAAAAAATGCTATTAGTAATTTTTCAGATGCCATTGTATTAAACATGATGACATCATTCTTGTAATTATACTTTTGTTACACAGCTCTGGTCAAAATACAACACACAAACGCAATAGGACGAACAAAACGCAAAAAAACCCAGTTCATAACAAAAACATTTGCTCACAGACTCATCCATAAAGAGATCAGAGGGTGGCGATAAAACCATATTCTGGGTAAAAAAAAAAAAAAGGCGCTCGGTACGGTTGCAATAATTTTTTCCCCTGAGCAATTACAAACTGAAATTGGAACACATTGGCCCATGTTGCGCAAATACTCACGTGTCCCCCAGTCCAGGTCCCTTTCATTGAAATAAAGAAAAATGAAAGGGCCAGACATGAAATGTCAGACCAAATCCGATATTGAATTTGCAAATGCCAAGCCTCATTTGGTGTAGTGAATCTTTTTTTTCCCCATTCACATTGATCCTCATTGTTGCGTGATAAAGTGGAGCGTATTCCACATTCTTCTCTCTCAGGCGGGATTTCACCGGATCAAAAGCTTTACGTTTCCTGAGCACTTGCGCTGAATAGTCATTAAAAAAGAGACTCGGGGCTTGGTTTCACTAGCAAGGACCACAACCCCAGCTACGATGCAAAGTGTTTATTGACAAACGAGAAACATAACCGCCACGAGGGTGTAGAAATTAATGCCTTTTTGGGGCTTCTGGCGATGAGGGCTGTAGGCTCCCGGGCCTCGGTACCCTCCCATCTAGAAGATAAATTGGAATTATTAGAATAAAAAGAGGATGGGAGGGAGGGGCATGAAGTCACAAACACAGGTGGGTGTTAACTGGAGGCTTATATAGTGTAGCTGCAGGAAGGGGCGTGAAAGGGGTGTGGTCCTGCTCCCGAACTGAAGATAACAGACTTATCTCCATTTATCCGGGTCGGCCCCTGGCGAGACATCTGGATGCCGCCATGATGGAGCCGGTTTTGGAGCCAGAGAGCGATGTACATGGCCAATCTTCATTTTGCCAGCTTTTGTTGCAAGTTTAAGATACTCTTGGATCCAGGTCTACTTGACCACATCTTTACCTTCAGTGTCCTCTGGAATGCTGACAATCCTAATAACATTTGCATTTTCTGTTCTCCAGGTCGTCTGGAGAACTGGTTTGTCAATTTTGCCACTTTGGTTTGTAAAGTAGAGATAATGTCCCTCATGTCAGAGATCTTCTCCTCAGCTGCTGTAGTTGTGGAGCTCTCAACAACCCCACTTCTGTGTGGAGTGGGCTCCGGCTTCTCACCAACAACAAGCCCAGAACCCCCCCATGCTTGAGGCCACCCTACCTCCCCCACTGTGGCCACCTCTGCCAACCCAATCATATTTCTGCTCGTACGTAAAAATATCGAGGGGGAACTCACAATGAAGACTGATTATTTCCACGGTTACGACCGCAGCCAGACAGATACGTCCGCACTAAGCCGCCATCCTCCCAGAAGTCCATTTAGGCCATTTCAACAAATCAAAATGTTTTAGTAGAATGATGCTATCCTTCTTTCCACATTTTCAGTGTGGTATTAGTACTTGAGTAAGACTACAGTTCAATTACTCCATTACAATTACTGCTGCCAAATCTGTAATTAACTAAAAGTATGGGCTGAAGAAGCATCATAGGGATTCTAAGTAGCATTTGCCTTATTTGATATATTGATTAAATCAAAAGGCCATGTTGAAGGCTTAAGGGTGAAAGGAAAATAGTTAACCTATTATCTTGAACATGTGCACATAAACGGTAAGCCTATCACTATTTACATACATTATTATAAAAACAGATCTGAATCTCACTAAATTAAAAGGCTATTACACAAGTATTTTGCCCCTGGATGTAGTGTTAACGTGGGCGCAGCAGAGCTCATTTCGTCACATCTTGCAGTAGGCGCAATGAATGACAGGGCAGGGGGTGGAAGGAAGAGGCATGATTATGCCATGATATGAGGTGAAGTAAAGCAATTTGTGGGCGTGGTCTGGTGCATTCTATGTGAATGGCCAGAATCGTAACTAATAAACTTCAAAACTAGTGCATTGGAGTACTATCCCTATATGGACGAGATAATCATAATAAAAGAACCTTCATGGGCATAAATAACACAAATTATAAGTTATAGAATAATGAATACAATCAAATTTTATGTGGTTATTTTTTTCCCCTCTCACATGAACAGCGCACTCAGCTCTTAAAGCTCTTTGCTGGACACCTCCACCTCCGCGTTGGACACCTGTTACTGGACCAGACTGGACCGTACAGACTCATGTGCTCAGCTCAGAGAGAAACGTCTATTTGCAAAACACGCTCACATCACATTCACTGCAAATCCTTGTCCCAGTCTGTGTAAAACTTGTCCACTTTTTCTAATTGGTCAGATGTGCTGGAAGTAGATAAACCAGCTCACACACAGAGAGACTGGAGAGAAGAGACAGTGGGGACACTACACAATGCTTAATGTTTTATTACACTCAGTCACATATTCACAGAGAAACGGGCCAAACAAGGAACTGAATTTAGACGGGAAAAATGTTATGATACGTGCGGAGCACGTACATGCGAGAGAGAGGGGAAAAGGGGTTTCTTAAATAAAGAAACAACGCTCCGAGGATGCATTTCAATATCTTATTTATTTATCTTATTTTTACAATTTTGGGAACATATTGAAAAACCGGAAATCAAACAGTGTTATTGCTCACTTCTTTCATTGCCTGTATATGAGGCCATGACAAACACCTCCCACACAGGTGGTGCTTCTGAATGCCACAGCTGTCGGTCATTGGTTCAGACCCACTCCAGCCTCATGGTAGCAAAATAGCGCCCTGACCCCGTGCCCTGGAAAAGGCTCCCGTTAACGATACCCCCGGGGGTACCATACATAGTTAATCCGAGCATGCAGAATGCACCTAAACAAAAATGACAATTTAAGTCGAAAATAATTTTCTTACAAACGTGATAAAACATTCCAAAGGTTGTATGTAATATATATTATAACTATCAAAAGAAAAAGGAGGTTGAGGTTTATCTTGTCTAAAAAATGTTATTTATTTAACCTCAAATTGCTGTAAATAGCTGCACTGTTTTTTTTTAAATAATTGTTTTATTTGTGATTTGCCTTATCCTGTTCAGATAAGGCAGGGATACAAATAGTCAACAAAGCTACGGATACCGACTCAAGTATGGGGCCACGATCAGTCACCTCCTCTACATGGATGACGTCAAACTGTACACTAAGAGCAAGCGAGACATCGACTCACTGATCCACACGACCAGGATCTACAGCGCTGACATTGGGATGTCATTCGGGTTTGAGAAGTGTAGTCGGATGGTGACAAAAAGAGGGAAGGTAGTCCACACGGAAGGGGTCTCACTCCCAGAAGGAACAAAAGCAGACATTGAGGATGGGTACAAGTACCTTGGAATACCCCAGGCAAATGGCAACCTCGAAGAGGTAACAAGGAAAGTGGCAACAGCCAAATACCTACCAAGAGTAAGGCAAGTCCTAAGAAGCCAGTTCAATGGCAAAAACAAGTCCCGAAAGCTGCTCACCATGCATGGAGGGTTCCACCCCAAAACAAGCACCCCGAGACTGTACACTAGACGTAAGGAAGGAGGCCCCAACAGATGACATACTCAGTGAATGTCTCAGGCAATGGGGAACAGAGGATGAGGTGCTGGAGGAGGGACCATCATGGGAGGACAAGCCCCTACATGGGATGTACCACCAGAACATAACTGAAGTGGCTGATATCAAGAAATCCTACCAATGGCTTGAGCGGGCGCGTCAGAAGGACAGCACAGAGGCACTCATCATGACTGCACAGGAACAGGCCCTGAGCACCGGAGCAATAGAGGCCCAGATCTACCACACCAGACAAGACCCAAGGTGTAGGTTGTGCAAAGAGGCCCCTGAGACAATCCACTACATAACTGCAGGGTGCAAGATGCTGGCAGGGAAGCATACATGGAGCGCCATAAGTGGCTGGCATAGTGTACAGGAACATCTGTGCAGAGTATGGACTGGAGGTCAAAGTGGGAAACACCCAAGGTGTCACCCCCAAAGGTGGTAGAGAATGACCGAGCCAAGATCCTGTGGGACTTCCAGATACAGACTGACAGAATGGTAACGGCAAACCAACCAGACATTGTGGTGGTGGATAAACAGCAGAGGAGAGCCGTTGTGGTTGACGTGGCGATACCAAGTGATGGAAAAATCAGGAAAAAGGAACTCGAGAAACTGGAGAAATACCAAGGGCTCAGAGAGGAGCTGGAGAAGGCGTGGAGGGGCAAAAATGGTGCCCATGGTCATTGGAGCACTTGGGACAGTGACCCCCAAACTGGAGGAGTGGCTACAACAGATCCCTGGAAAAACATCAGACATCTCAGTCCAGAAAAGTGCAGTACTAGGATCAGCAAAGATACTGTGCAGAACCCTCAAGCTCCCAGGCCTCTGGTAGAGGACCCGATCTTAGAATATGGGATGAGACCATCCGCGGAGGGTGAGAAGGGATTTAAAAAAATATATATATATATTAAAACAAATCTTAAAATCTTAAACTGGTTGGCTTATGAGAAAAGTTTTTCACTTAACAGCACAGATCTGAGAGTTAAGCTTTGCTATGTTGAAAGAATCTTTTCATTTGGAGAAACACGACCTTTATACATAGTTACGTAGTTAAGTAAGGAGCTATTATAACCAAGAAATTAAACAAAGCAATGACCACTATAACCCCAGTAAAATTCTTCTTCTTTTCTAATCGTACAGCCATGTACAGTACGACATACCCAGGCCTATCCATCTCACTCAGTCCTGGTGCCATCTTCTTGAACAGCAGAATGACTATGCCCCACCTGCTGTCAGTCAGTGTTGTGTTTGCTCCTGTGGAGATGATCAGAACGCTATGTGGAAGCTTGTCAGGAGGGAGAGAAGTTTGCATCTCATTGCTTAAAGGGTCAAAAAAAAGTCACCACGGTCCAGTGTTGTGTTGTAATGCATCATAATGTTGTAATGCATCATTACATCACAATTCTCCACGTTGTACAAATGATGACTGCGGTGACGTTTGTCTCACTTTTGACATTTGCCTCTGCGACTACAGTGGTAGCTTCTCCTGACTGTGCCCCTCGCACTGTAACACTGTTCGGGGAGCTACACTCTGAAGTGCTGCCTGGTAAGCCAGGTACGCCACAACATTACTGTTGTAGTGGCTGGCATTTGTTTAACAATGCGTTATCTGGAATAATAGCTTCTTTTGAATAAAACTAAATAAAATAAAGAAATAAAACAAGTTGTAAGAATCTTATAACAAACATTCAAAAGCCCTAATTGACCTGCATTGACTACCTTGTAAATCTTTATTTTGATAAAACCAATTGTCAAGAAAGAATTGTGCTTGTATAAAAAGGCAAAGTAGAATCCCTTACAACATCCCACAGAAACAATGTCTCTGCCCAGTCGCAAAGGAGTTCTGTTAGGCCCCAGATCACTTATAGGCGGACTCTGGTCCGTATCCGGACCCAAGCGGCGTCTCATTCGGACCCGAACCTCTGACACAAAACCTTTGAGATAACCACATAAGCCCTTCATTCAGAATGGGCAGTAATTTCATCTCACTCTCTCAATTTTTAACAGTCGCACCAACGCAAAAGCCCAGTTCAGAGACAAGCAGAGACACATATGTTTAGCTGTAAAATTATTTGTGTTTTATTACAATCTGACTCATATTCATGGAGAAACGAGTCTAGAGAGGAAATTAATTAATTAAATGCAAAGGTGCTCATTTACGTGCACGTAACGGCAATCAGCCAATTACATTGCTGCATTCAGTGAAGTTTTGAGCCGAGGAAAGTCCTGCTTAGCTTTATATTTTACTGTGTGTGCTGTGTATGGAATTATGTGGACATGCAATGACAATGTGAAAAAAATCTGTTTTTTGTATGTTATGAAAACATATCCTACAAAAGAGACACTTCTACACTAGTGGCATTATGAGGACATTGGGCCTCTATCAAGAATGTTTTCTGAGAAAGTCTTCATTTTTTGTTATTTTTTCCTCCCCTATTTTTGTGCTCAATTGATAAAACTTTCAAACAGGATTGATCACAACTAAAATTAAATTAATTGCACAGCAAGGCATCCTACATTGTAAACACATTTCAAACTACATATATTGAATATAAAAATGTATCCATATTCTGAAGAAAGGAGCTTTTGTTTATTTGTATTGTTCACTCATTTTCCCCTGATGCAGCGGCACCTCTGTCAGAAGCCACAGTATGAATAATTTGCTGGATCCTTCTGATGCTTCAATTGAGGACACAAGGAGCAGAACCCCAGATAAACTCCTCCAGGCCTCTACTGAGACCGGACCGGTGCCTGTGCTGGGGAGGAAGAGTGAAACATCGGACAATCCCAAATCCACTCCCATCAAGATGTCTGAAGCACCTGCCCAGAGTCTCAAGTCTGCATCTTCTCGGCCCAGGAAGAATAGTGAGGCCACCGCTGAGCTTCAGGTTTGGAATTGATGATTGGCTTAACATAGGCTTGACAATTTACAATCAATTTATTAAGAAAGAAAGGGTCCATTTAGATGCTGTAGTTCAATCTAGGTGGAGAAGCGACAGGCGAAACATATTTAGAGTAAAGGTAGACCTACCCCCACCAGTAGTGGCACCATGGGCCAGAAAAGATAGGCCCCTGCTCTCTCACTCTCTTCCTGCCAGTCACTCTCATGCCTCTCACCTGAGCCACAAGGTTCTCACTGACCAACAGCTCCATGGACCATGTCTCATTGAAGGTAGTGGTAAAAAAAAGGACAAAAGAGCGAGTGAGTAGAGACATTATGTAGCTAAATAGTCATTGCAAGATCAGAGAAAATGCACTGGGGTCTGTCGACTTTTATGCTACTTAAAAGACGTTCTCCAGACAGTATTACGTTTCTTCAGTTTTATTAAGAGTCTGAACATACAAGAGGCATTTTACTAAGGCACAGGAATCCCAATCTAGTCACAAAAATCATGTAAGGCTATAGTTGCTTCCTTAAATAACACAGGATTAATTGGAAGATCATAGAGTACCGTATTTTCCGGACTTTTAGCCGCTCCCCTATATAAGCCGCATTTGCTCTATTTTTAAAAAAACGATAATAAAACAATACATAGGCCGCACCTTTTGTACCGCAGAACTCTTTCCTTGACTTTTGGCATCGGCATGAGCTCTTCTCGCTGTCCCTCCAGTGTCTCACCCGTACATTCATTGATGTTAAGCTTGCGTGCAGCCCGCCGGTTTCCTAGCAAGATCGATGGCTTCAGCTTAAACTTGCTTCATTACGAAACTTCTTCGTTTGGGTCCATAATGAATGGGCAAGAATTTGAGAATAATTTATAGTTGTTAATTTGTCGTACCGTTGTTCTATTTGCTTAGCTGAATAAAAAAGCAACATCTGCTTCTTTGGCTTATCTTTTCTGTAGTTTTGATTCTAATTCCGGTTAGTCGGCCCCTAGCGGTGAAAGAAAAAAAAACACAGAAAAGCCGCAGCCTCTAAATAAGCCGCATGGCTCAAAACATCTGACAAAAGTAGCGGCTAATAGTCCGCAAAATACGGTAAATAGTGTCTTTGTTAGTATTATGGTTTCCGTTGATCTCCTGTTCACACTCAATCTGGCGGTAAATGCACCTTTCCAGTTGGCTGCCAACCGCCATTAAAAGTAACACAACAACAACAGAAGTATTTTCAGTGTTATGTTGTAGTACTACGTTGCAGTACTTGTTGGAGTACTAAGTTGTATAAACGACTTTTATCGTCCAGTCTTTTCGTTGTACTTGTAGCACAGGGGTTTTCAAAAGGCGGCCCGCGGGCCAAGTCCGGACCCCGAAACAATTTAATCTGGCCCAGTTTCCCATACTTAAAAATATATTACAAAATTTGTTTGCGCCACTTCCGCAACGCATCGTGGCGCGAAACAACCCCTTGCGGTGCTTTGCTGCAGCTCCGCCGCTGGTCTTGGCGGGCCAGAGAGCCCCGGTTCTTCTGAAACACTGCTCTGTCAAAGCACAAATGTGTGATGCTGCAGACAGAGTAAATAACAGCTTCATTGATGATTTGTTGTAACTGTAACATGCGTAAGGACCGTGTGCTCCGAGTATTTGGAAGTCTGCTCGTTAACAAGGAACATAACGTGTTACCGGAGGACGTGTTTTCCAGGCTTTGTCGTTGGATTAAAAGGCCTGCGTGGGTGCAAGGTATGTCAGACCACTGTGCGTGATGTGCGGATTGTCCCACAGGTCGGGTTATGAAAAGGTGGACTGCAGTTTTGTCCCGGGACATGTGCACTTTGGCTTTAGGCGCCTCTAAATTCATAAACTAATTTCTCTGTGAATATTTGTTGGATTGTAATAAAACACACATCATTTTACAGTTTATAATGGAGGCGAAGGAAAGAGAAAAAAAACAAACGTATTTCTTATATTATTCCGTTGTCACCAGTTTAGTGCTTTCTGTTGTCCATTTCATTACATTTAGTAAATTTCAATGCTCAGTATGGGTTATTTTTAAGGTCAGGTCAGAGAACTCCAAAAACATGCATAATACTGTGTATGTGGCCTATAGACTGCGCTACAAATGTTCTAATGACATTTATTTTTAAATTAGTCATGATTTGTCCTGTTTTAGTCCTGCTTTAGTCCTATTTTACACCTGCCTTAGACCTGTTTTAGTCCTCGTTTAGTCCTTTTTATTCCTGCTTTAGTCCTGTTTTAGACCTCCTTTAGTCCTGCTTTAGTCCTCCTTTAGTCCTGTTTTAATCCTGCTCTAGTCCTGTTTTAGTCCTGCTTTAGTCCTTCTTTTGTCCTTTAGTCCTGCTTCAGAATTGTTTTAGTCCTGCTTTATTTTTTTTATTCGTTTTTCTGGTAAATATGGTTTGTTTAGTCTTGGTTTAACCAAGACTAAACAGAGCTTTTTTCCTGTTTTTAGTCATATAATATTGCTATATTTTTACTTCTCTGAACGTAAAGTCCTATGTTGATTTCTGTTGTTGAATTGTGCCACTGTGAGTTGTTTGTGGATCTTATGGAGCTAAAAACCAAAAAAATGTGGTGGGATTTTTTAGTCCAGCCCCTGGACCTTAGCTCTTAGAAAAACCTGGCCCCCTGGAAAATATAATTGGAGACCCCTGTTGTAGCGTATGCAGTGCTTTCTTCATGCAATAAGCATACAAGACGTACAACTACAGTAGGTGGTGGTAAATGCACCTTTTCAGTTGGCTGCCAACCGCCATTGAATGTAACACAACAACAACAACAACAACAACAGTATCTAGTTCAAATATGAATACAAATGTTCGAGGACTTCTGGTATGGTGGCGTACTGAACAGGTGCACTCTCACTGCTGCTGCAGAAACTAACTTTAACTGTGGTTTGACCCACATAATCCCCAAAAAATATGAACAAAAGATGAGTAAAACGGAAAAACCAAAGTTTGGTAACGCTACGGGACGAAGACAAACAAAACTGCCAACAAACGGCTCCATTGGCTGTCCCTGGCTGTGGCTCCAGCGTACCACACGGTGATGGAGGAGGTGAGGATGGACTCAATGATGGCCGTGTAAAACTGCACCATCATCTGCACTGGCAGCTTGGCTTTCCTCAGCTGCCACAGGAAGTACATCCTCTGCTTGGGCCTTCTTGATGAGGGAGCTGATGGAGGGCTCCCACTTGAGGTCCTGGGTGATGGTGGTGCCAAGGAAGCAAAAGGAGTCCACGGTGGTAATGGGGGAGTCTGTCCGATGAGGTGGGGCTGGGGGGCTGTGACTTTCCCGAAGTCCACGATCATCTCCACTGTCTTCTGGGCGTTGAACTCCAGGTTTCTACCGCTGCAACCAGGACACCAGCCGGTCCACCTCCCTCCTGTAGACAGACTCATCCCGATGAGGGTGGTGTCGTCCGCAAACTTGAAACTACAGCGCATTGTGGCGTCTGCTGAGAAGGTGATCGGCTGCAGACGTACATCTCTGCAGGACCTGTACGTCTCCAGGGCTCTGGGACGAGCAGGTCTGATGACTCGGCAGTCATCAGACCCTTCTCACCCCTGGACATGGACTCCCCTCAGGCAGGAGGCTACGGTCCATCGGGACCAGAACCTCCCACCACAAGAAAAATGTCTTTCCCTCTGCCGTTGGACTCATGAACACTTCTAAACACCTGCCACTTTTATCTAGAACTATTCAATCACTCACTGCACTATCACTTTCTGCGCTACAACTGTAAATGTAACTGTAATTCTTGTGTACATAGTATGCCTATTTTTTATACTATAGTAATTTTAAATTGTTTCTTAATGCATGCCCTTTGGATTGAATATATGTTGTTTTTATTATTGATCAGTGTTTTATGTTGCACCTTAAGGCCGAGACAAGTTCCTATGTTTTAAATTCTGTTGATTGCCAATGGCAATAAACACTTTCTGATTCTGATTCTGATGACGATGATGTCACAAACCTCCAACATCCTGCAACATCAACAACATTCCGCCACTTTAAGGGTTAGGGAAAATTGTAAGAAAAAATTATAAGACCGAGGAATACCGAAAGCAAGTCCAGGAATCACACGAGAATTATCTACAAACTGAACTTTAAATGACAAAAATCGGACAAGAAATGCGACCTGTGAAAGCCAAGAGAGAGGGAAACATCCAATGTTCCAAGACGAATCCTGAGAAAATGACAAGGCTGAGGATTACCCAAAAGCAAGTCCAGACAACCTGAACTTTGAATGACGTAAATCGGACAAGGAATGCGACCTGTGCGGCCTGCCGAAAAACGTGGAAAGTATAATAATAATAACTAGAAACAGCAATGTCAGGAAGCCATTGCGAGTGACTGCCTAATGCATGTCCATATTCTGCACAGTTGCAACTACGATGATGTCTGCGTGATTCATGGCCATATTTTATACAGTTGCCACGATGATGATGTTGCAAAGCCCCAACATTCAGAATCAGAATCAGAAAGCGTTTATTGCCATTGTCCATGAACAAACTCCACAGGCATAGGAACTTGTCTCGGCATTACGGTGCAACACAAAACACTGAGCATTAATAAAACAACATATTCAATCAAACAAAAGGGCATGCATTAAGGGACAATTTAAAATTACTATAGTATAAAATACAAATAAAAATAGGCATTGCTATGTACACGAGTTTACTGTTAAGTTTAAAGTTGTAGTGCAGAAAGTGACAGTGCAGTGAGTGATGAATAGTGTAATTAAAGTGGCTGCACCGAAAGGCCAGGGCATCTGTCTGCGGCGCCATCTTGGAATAACGCGACATCACCAACATTCCGCACCAATCATAATGGCTGTATTGTAATCAGTGTTGGGAGGTGTACAAATTGAATTTCAACCCAATCAGATGAAGCATGTTTGCGGAAGAATTATTTGTATGTGTTTGTGAGCTTTAATTGCGCTCCTGCTGGCCAATAGTGAAAAATACACTATAGTTACTGAGTCCCGAAAAAATTAGTTTCCATGACGATTATGTCACATAGCACGCAGGACATTATTGACATGTGGGTGAACGAATATCCAAATAAACGCAACAAACATGTGTATCACCAGTGTTTATTTGCATTTAAGTTTTCCTTGATGAGTCACCATCAACCAAGTGACACATCTAAAACAAAACGCACTTTTTTACACCTCAATATAATACTACAATATCAAGTATAAAAATGTCTCACAATCAATCCTTCCTGATTTGTAGGTCCAAATTTCCTTCTATACAGGATTGGCTGGAATAATCTGTACAGTTGCCATGCCGATGATGTCACAAAGCCCTAGTTGCCATGACAGTCTGCTTAATGCTTGGCTGTATTCTGTACACTCACTATGACGATGACGCATTCTATGAATTATAGTAACTCAATAATAATAAAATACCCTGGAACATATGGTGACCAGCAGTCACTCAATAAAATACACAACAACTAGTGACCGCATTCTATGGAATGCAGTCCCTCAGTATTAATAAAATACACAAGAACAATAAGCGGCTGCATTCTATGGAAAACAGTCACTCAATAATACAAATTAAAAACACAAGAACAATAAGTGCCTGCATTCTATAGAACGCAGTCCCTCAATAATAAAAAATTAAAAAACACAAGAACAATAAGTGCCTGCTTTTTATGGAATGCAGTCACTCAAAAAAATACACAAGAACAATAAGTGACTGCATTCTAGAAGGCAGTAACTCAATAATAATAAAATACACAAGAACAATGAGTGACTGCATTCTAGAACGCAGTCACTCAATAAAATACCCTGGAACAATAAGTGCCTGCATTCTATGGAATGCATAGAAATTCTGATTAAATTCTGAATCTTCAGAATCTTTCAATATTTGCCTGCTGTCAATCAAAACAGCCACTCTCGACCTTTAATGATCTACAGAGCTCTCAGTACTTAAGTTCACTCCAAGGCCTTGACAAGTTTACACCAGCTAGATTTACTTAGCCTATTCTTTTAATGTTCTGAGACGATTCAGATAAATAGATTACACTTCAGATGCTTTGCTTTCTAGGATCATATTCATACAACTTTCCCATGCATTATCATCACTGAGTTGACAGTTCATTCTTAACTTTTCACTTTTGTATGTCCACTAGGGGTGTGAACCTTTAAATTCTGTTCTCAATTTAGTTAAAAATCATTCTAAATTAGGTTTTGAAGCTATTTTTTATTCTCGCGCTATATTTCTTATCCTACATGGATTATCTGCCATGATCAAATTTATGTAGTTCTATTTGACAAAAATAATTATCAATCAATAATCTATGAAGAATGGGACTATGGCCCCTTAACTCCGACATGTTGTGGCTGTAGTTAACGCATTAACATGGCACAAGCCACAGATTTCAGTGATTAAAATTAAAACTCGTGCTTATGTCTATATCTCTCCTCTGTCCCATCTCAAGTCTCATGTATTCTTCCATTCGTGTGTGTGTGTGTGTGTACTCAGAAAGCGGGAGAGAGAATCAGCAGCACACAGAGTTGCCTCAGAAACACTGACTTGATCTAAAATGTATTGAGAATTTGGAATCAATCCAAAGCAAATAATAATAACCTTTAAATCCGTAGAAACGATTATTTTCTTAACGTGCTTTTTCCAACACCCGTAATGTTCACATCTAATAACTACCAGTGTGTTTCACCTGGGTTTGGTGTGACCATCAAAAATCATCAGTGTTCTTTGTGTTAGGTGAAACGTTCACCATATCCTCCTGCTGCCTCCTTGATCTCCTCATCCTCTCAATCTGCCACATCCTCTGAGTGCCCTGGACCAGTCTCCATTCACATTCCCTCTGAACCATGATGACGTCAGTTTCTCTCTGAAAACATGTCATACGAAAACACACAAAAATCACCATCATGCCATCACCCACAACACTACTTTTGTATTTTTAGAATTCTTCATTTCTTATTTCCAAATTATTACATACTCATTAATCATTAGAATTGTGTTTGTTTTTGGGTAATTCAATTCAATTCAATTCAATTTATTTTTGTAACGCCCAAAATCACAACAGTAGTTGCCTCGAGGGGCTAGCAATAGCATGGTGCACTAACTGAGTAATGGTTTAAGTATATTCAGTACTGTGGCGGTGGCAGAATGAGGGTGAGAGGTCAAGGGTCGGAGCAACCAGGAGCGTGTACGGGTGAGAGAGCACTCACAACAACAGTTAGTTCTGCAGCAGGAAAACGGTAGACTGTAAACTTTATTCTGCTAAATATACTTGATACTTTATATTTTGATACTAAATTTCAATAAACAGTTTGTTCACTCTGTAATCTGCTGTGATTCTCCTGTGACTTGACCTTACTGCAGCTATGAAGTCATCTTTCTCACAGCTGCAAACTCCACTCTATCTGTGTTTAGTCTGCGAGAGAGCAGAGGAGCGAGTCAGAGTCCAGTCTGATCTGTTTCGCATGCGCGTGCAAAAGACAAAAAAATTACCACAGTCTCAAAGTGATCTGAATGACTTATGTTAGACAATTTGGGACATCCAAAGTTACTTTGGGGAAATTTTTGCTTGTAGAACCCACCAAGTCCATTCGAACTTACATAACACCACTACTATCAAAATAAAATCTGAATCCATGTCAGTAAACTCATGTTGCAATAAAAACATTTTGAACAGGAGCAAACACTACAGATAAGACTCTATGCGGATCATTGTTCAGTGTCCTCTGCAAAAAAAAAAAAAAAATCTTGTCTTGACCTGCACGGAAAATCATGGCCAATATCAAACATTAAAAGAAGCACTGTTACATTGCATAAAATAACTCTTTGCTCATTTACTGTAGCTCTATTTTCCTTATCCTCACTCCAATCAGTAATTGGACTGCATTTGTACAGAGACCAATAAAACTTTCATAGTTAAGTTAATTCTTAAATTCATATTTAAGGCCAACTGTGGTAAATCATGTAGTACTTGTTAAAGTGAATCAGTGCAAAGCATTTCTTCGTTGCTGAGAGCATATGTTTGTTGTATGATGCAGATGAAACGTCTATGTGTAGCAAAGCATTCTTCATTGCATAAAAACATAATTTCATAAATTCTGTGTTCTGCGCCAAGTCGAGGGTCCCACTGAAGCCTCAGTGGACAGTCTCACTGCACTCAAGCATTGGTCTCAGATGTGTATCTTCTCCCATGACCATGCCCGAGCACCTCCAGCATTTGATCTGTACTGTCCAAATTTTCATAATTATAAATCAAAACTCCATTGTTTCGAATCATAGTGGTCTCGTGCTCTGGTTTGAGTGATTCTTTTTAGTTTTGTCTTCTTAGGGTCCCGATAGATTGCTTCGTAAACAATGTCTTTCAGACTGTTTTCCAGCGGCTTCTTCATATTACAGCAGCAATATACTTTCTATGTCCTTGCATGACATCTCTTTGAGGTGGCGTTCATCCACCAGTGTCAGCTTCAGTGTCTATCATCAACGACTGACTGATTGACCGATCGATTGACTGATCGAAGCCCACCACAGCAGCGATTACGTTATTCAGTCTCATTTGTGCCCTGCTTATGGTGGCTTAGAGCAGGCAAGACTCGCAGATATGTGTCAGGGGTGTGTTGGTGGAGATAAAGCTGTGGTCTGGGTGCAGGTGAGCTCGGTCTTCTCCAGTGTCCTGTCCACAGGGCTGGTGGCACAGTGACCCTCTCTCATGCAGGTGGCCTGGGAGCCTGGCGTGCTCGCACTGGTATCTCAGAGGGAGGTTGTAACCAAAACAAACCGAAAGAGTCTCTCTCATTTTATTCTCTGAATGTTTGCCTTTGAATAAATCTATTATTCTTAAAGGGACACTATGCAATTTTGTTGGGGCAATAAAAAGAGATTCATGAGGAAGCAAAAATCAGGTGGCAGCCCTTAAACTTGTGAACTTACATAGTGCACATTTAACTTTTATTTATTTGTTATTTTCCTACCCTACATTTCTAAGTTTGTTCCAAGTTTGGCAATTTGATTTATGCTTAGAGATCCCCCCCACAGAGGAACTCATATTTCTTCATTCAAAGAGGCAGGCATTCTAAGCATTCTTGCCCAAATTTATTTGACATGTACGAGCCTCACTGGTAAAAATGAGGCTAACATGGCAATCCAAGTGTGACGCTCAGGTCTCCTCTAGTTTAGGGTACACAACTCGCTAAACTGATTGCCCCAGGCAACCCCCAGCTAAAGCTAAGTACAAATTTTGCTTTTAGTTAAAGGGTGAGTGAGCCAGGCTCTCCTGGTCTTTGCAGGGCAGTGGCCTTGCCAATTGATAACCCAAGAATGTGCTGTCAAAACAGACACCGACAGCTATGTGCAGCACGGATCCCAACAAAAAATATTTATATTATTATTCCTTTTCTCTTTTTTTTCTCATGGGAGAAGAAATTAAACCCCTATTTCTCGACACAATTGAGATAGACAAACTCACCACAAAGTGTTCTTTAAGTCCCTGCGCCGGCGTCTTTCTCAGAAAGTGGCTCTTTATTTACTCATGCACAGTAAATAATCACTTTCCCTGACAAGATCAGCTTTCCCTCAAGCCCAGAACAATGACAGTACACATCCTTTTAAAGGCAGTAACATACATTGACACGTACGCACATTGTCACAATCAAATCAGCTCCGAAAGAGACAAAAACAACCCTCAAGGATGTTTTCAACATTTGAGTATGTATCCTTTATAATTGAGCTAAAACAGTCTCCATCCATTCTCTTCATTGTTTTATACAAGCCTCCCGAGCACTGCCAAAGTTGTATTGATGACTTTACTGACATGCTTTCAGCTGTATGCACAGACTTTGATGGTTTTGTGTGGTGATTTTGTTGTGGCATTTCTGTGGAAAAGTACCAAGAAATAGAGAGGTAAACAGAGTTTTGTCGTTCTCAATAGGTAGATCTTTATTTACTTGTGCACAGTAAATAAAACACTTTCCCTGACAAGATCATCTCTCCCTTCCTGACTCCAGAACAATGACAGTAAACATCCTTTTATAGACAGTCACATACATTGACACGAACGCACATTGTCAAAATCAAATCAGCTCTAGTCAAAATGAAAACACCCCTCAAGGTTTTGACCCACGACTGGGCCGGAGCTAAGATAACATTATATGATACATAGACATGACATTAATTTGCAACCTTGATAGAAAGACATTTTTCCATTACAATTTCAATATTCATGTTGATAATATTTGTGACAGAAATGCTAAAGAGCTTGATGCTGTCCTTGAAACAGTCGGTCTTACTCAGCACGTGAGTGGCCCCACCCACAGCAGAGGGCACACTCTAGATCTTCTAATTACAAAAGGGGTTAATATTTCAAGCGTCAATGTGGTCGATGTTGCTCTGTCTGATCACTTCTATGTCTTCATTGACCTGTCTATTTTTTCCCAAACCACCGGCTGGTCCTGCAGTTGTTCGGAGGAGACACATAAATGACAGCACAGGAAAACTGTTTACGGAAATGATAAACTTTAAAAATGTCTCATGTTCTAAAGTAAATTATTTGTTGAACTCTGTTACATCTAGTGTTTTCAACGTTCTCGACACCATTGCCCCTATGAAGGTTAAAATTGTTAAAAATAAGCAGAAGGCACCATGGAGAAATGATGATTCGGTCAGGGCACTGAAAAGGGAGTCAAAGCTCCAGGTTCAGAAAGAGATTTAAAGAGAGAAGTTGTACATGTACAACCTCATTTTATGTAGAACTAGGGAAGGATATTTTTCTGAAATAATTGGAAGCTGTAGTAAAAACTTGCGTGTCCTGTTTGCTGCAGTACACAGATTAACAAACCCTCCAGCTCAGCTGCCGTTAGAACTCATTTCCACGTCCAAGTGTAATGAGTTTGCATTATTCTTTAATGACAAAGTTCAGGGCATTAAAAATGCTATATATTCTACAATGCAAAAAATAACCCTAAAACCACCTACTCACTTAGAGCTGACTCACTTTGCACCTGTAACTGACAAAACTGTCACCAGTCTTAGTTCATCTACATGCTGCCTCGATGTGATTTTCCAGATTTCTAAAATCTGTGCTGAACAGTTTGTTAGCACCACTCACTCACATAGTTAACATGTCGCTTCAATCTGGAACATTCCCAATGTCTTTGAAAACTGCGGTCATAAAGCCTCTACGAAAGAAGAGTCTTGATACCGCAGTACAGAGTAATTACCGGCCCATCTCTAATCTGCCATTTTGGGGCAAGTCCTTGAAAAGGTTGTTTACCAACAGCTCACGATTTCGTCTTAAAAAATAACTCATTTGATGTTTTCCAGTCAGGTTGTAGACCTCATCACAGCACAGAGACTGCTCTTGTCAAGGTGACAAATTACATCCACCTGAACACTGATGCGGGCAAAGCCTCAGTCTTAATTCTGTTAGATCTGAGTGCTGCTTTTGACACTGTCGATCATGGGATCCTCTTACAGAGACTAGAGGACTGGGTGGGCATCACTGGCACTGAACTAAACTGGTTAAAGTCCTATCTGGAAGACAGGAAGTACTTTGTTGAAATTGTTAACTGTGTCTCAAACCAGATGCCCCTGACCTGTGGGGTGCCCCAAAGGTCAATCCTGAGACCCCTTCTATTCAACCTGCTGCCTTTAGGTCAGTTGATACGCAGCGAAAATGTGTCCTATCACAATTATGCAGACAACACTCAGATAAATTTTTCACTGATGGCAGGTGAATATGGACCAGTGGATTCACTCTGTCACTGCATCCAACAGATCAGTGTGTGGATGCAAAACAACTGTCTCCAGCTGAACTCAGAAAAGACTGAAATCATCGTCTTTGGCCCACAGTAACAAATAGAAAGTGTTTGCAGTCACCGCCAGAGTCTCACTCTAAAACCTACAAATCAAGTTAGAAATCTGGGGGTAATAATGGACTCAGACTTGAATTTTAACAGCCACGTCAAATCAATAACATCAGCAGCCTTTTACCATCTAAAAAAACATTGCCAAAATCAAAAGTATAGTGTCTAAACCAGACCTGGAGAGATTTATCCATACGTTTGTCTCTAGTAGATTAGACTACTGTAACTGCCTGCTCACTGGCCTCTCCAAACGAGCTGTAAAACAGCTGCAGTACATCCAGAACGCTGCTGACTAGAATCAGGAAGTACGATCATTAGTCCTGTGCTCAGGTCTCTGCACTGGCTCCCTGTGGCTCAGAGAATAGACTTCAAAGCAGCTCTGCTTGTATACAAGTCTCTCGAAGGCCGAGCACCAAAGTACATCTCAGATATGTTAGTGCCATATGAACCATCTCGGACTCTGTGGACCTCAGGGACCGGTCTCCTGCTGGTGCCCAGAGTCTGAACTAAACATGGGGAATCTGCATTTCAGAATTTATGCAGCTAAAATCTGGAACAGTCTTCCTGAGGATATGAGACAGGCCGCTACTCTGGCATTGTTCAAATCTAAGCTAAACAAGCTGTTTTGTTTAGCTGTGCATGACTGAAATTATTTTATTTGCACTCTTCTCTTTTATGTCTTAAACTAATCTGTCATGTCTTTGTGATGATTTAAATCCATTTTTTTTCCTCTTGTGTTAAGCACTTTGAATTGCTTTTGTGTACGTGTTGTGCTCTACAAATAAACTAGACTGAAAACAACAAAATTAATACTATCATGATCACTGATTGACAAAAACACTGTATAAACTACAATTAATTGTAGAATTTGTAATTGTAGAATATTCGGGATTATTGTAGTACTACTATAATCCCAAATATCTCAGCAAAAGTCTGTATCATGTATGGCAATACGACATTGAGGAAGGAACGGTTCTCATAGTGTTTCGTGTCTTTGCTGTTAGTTCATATTGTCCAATCAAATTTAATTCACAATGATCAGACAGGATTTATTAATAGACACATAATTATTAATATAGAAAGACAGCAGAACAAAGCTTTAATAATTTGTTTGGATGCTGAGAAATATTTAGATTCTGTTAGCTGCCTTTATTGAGTTAAAGTGTTAAACAAATTTCAAATACTGTAAAAGATTTAATTATAAAAATATAGGGACTGTTAACCAACAGTCCAACATGAATAATTAAATTGAAAAAGATTCAGTTGTAGTCATCTGGAAAGATACGTTTCAATGGGCCATTATCAGGAGGTCCCGCCCTGTGGGCAGGGCTTTCACAGAGTAGGATTTAAACAATAGGATGTTGATGGCCCATCCCAGTTAAATTTCAATGGGCCATAATCAGGAGGTCCCGCCCTGTGGGCAGGGCTTTCACAGAGTAAGATTCAATTCAATTTATTTTTCTAACGCCCAAAATCACAGCAGTAGTTGCCTCGAGGGCCTACAGTGGAAAAAACAAAATAAACAATGTTCATAGAGACTTGGAAATGTCCCAGCATCCTGTGTCCTTAGACAGATGTCCCAAGATCCCCTGTCCTTAGACCCTCCTTCTCGGCCAGGAAAAACTACCAAACCTCTTTGGGAAAAAGTAGAAACTTGTAGGAGTTCCACAGTGAAAGAGAGATCCGGCTCCCTCGGACGAACAGGCGGACGCGCCTCAATTTGCACATAGACGGTGAAGCTAGATCCACTCAGGAGGAGAACCAATTCTTCTAGGCTGATGAAGAACCGTTCATATGGAGTAGAGACCGTTTCTCCAGGCAGACCGTTTCTCCAGGCAGTTGAGGAACATCTGGATCCACAGGTCATCGGTGTGCCTGCTCCACTCCCTTCGGGGAAGTGGGAGAAAAAGAAGGAAAAGCGATGAACAAATTGCAAGTGAAATTAAATATTAAATATTGTTTGATAGAAAAGTGGTAAGAAGCAGAGGGTAGTGCTCAAGCTGCCATACTTCCCCCAGCATAGTTGCTCCTAGGGCAGCATAGCTGGGAATTGTAGGTTTTTATTTCTGTTCCTAACTGGCCTGACCATAAGCGATTTCAAAGAGGAACGTTTTAAGCCTGGTCTTAAATGAAGAGATCTTGTCGGCCTCTCTAACATGGACAGGAAGATGATTCCACAACACAGAGGCTAGGTAGCTAAACGCTCTACCTCCTACTGTGCTTTTAGAGACTCTTAGGACCACCAGAAGTCCATCATTTTGAGAGCGAAGTGCTCTGTTTGGATGATAAGGCACTATACCATCTTTGAGGTAGGATGGGGCCAGGTCATTTATGGATTTGTAAATCAGGAGGAGGATTTGGAATTTTATTATAAACTCAACAGGGAGCCAGTGAAGAGACTCGAGCACCGGCGTAATGTGCTTTCTTGTTTCACAGATTGAGAATGACTCTTGGATGAGTCGAAACTTATCGTTTTTCTAAAACAGAGTCCAGATGACTACAACTGAATCTTTTTCCACAATGGAACACTCCTGGACGAATGAGGGATTACACCGACATGAATTAAAATCAACACCTGACAGCCCCTTTGACTCGGGAAATAATTATGAGATCTGATTCAAAACTCTACAATTATCAAAATAAAAAGGAGGATGGGGTTTATCTTGTCTGAAAAATAACTTTATTTCAGCTCAAATCAGAGCATAAAACTCAATGGAAAAATATTGAGAGTTAGCCGGGAGTTCCTGTACAGGCCTTACTGGCAGGTAAAAAATGGTTGAGTATTTGGAGAAACTGGAAAATCCTTGGATAAAAGCTGTGCTGTGGAAAAAAAAGAAACATGTAACAGCCAAATATTTATTTTATTGCCCACCCACGATTTGTGGGTTGGAACCAGGCCTGATATGGGCAGAGGCCAAAGCTGTGGCTCCTCCTAAACCCGAGGCAGAAGTGCGTGAGATCAGGGCACAGAGACGGGATGACATGCTCTGAGACTGCTTTCTTGTATGTAAAGATTAAACCTGGGTTGGTGCTGAGCGTTTGTTGGTTGCTGAAAACATGTTCGTTCTCGCGCACCCCTTGATATATCTCTGCACCCTCCTAAACGGGCGCGTCCCCCTCACTGTGAGAAGCTCTTCACCAATGCCATCTCTGTACAAACCAGTTAATTATTGGCTTAATACATCTAAAATTGGCTACAATTATTACATTATTGGCAATAGTTACATAAATGATTTATAGTGTTGAATTTGTATACTTTGAATGTATTTATTTTTTTATTTATTTTTGTAGATATTGTCAGCTCCTGGACCTGAAAACCCACTGTTTCCCAGGTACTTTTACAACAATGATATTCAACTGAAATACTGAACAAGTAGAAGTTACCTTGATGTATTGTTTTTTTAAGGGGTACAAATCCGTTTGCGACAGTGAAGCTGAAACCTACCACCACCAACGACAGGTCTGCTCCTCGGATCCATTGAGCCATCCAAATATTGTCTAGACAATATTTTTTGTCCTTTTAGGTGTTACAATATTCTAAATGCAGTATATATAGAAAACGTAAATAATTGTTGTTGGAACTTATGTAAAATGAAATAAAATCACATATTCTAACTTTTATGGATGGACAAGCAGACTCTGACTAAATTGATATCTAGTTGATAAAATGTGCCCGCAAAAGTGAGGCTGTGTTGTCCTCAGAGTGCATGCGTAGACCTCTAAAAGTTCATGTTAGACAGCGAAACATGAACGGGCCTCTGAACACGGTCAGAGAATGAAAAGGGGAGGAAGAAATAGAACCATGCTTCCCGTGCAGTACTACCCAGCGGCCTGTGGTGGCCACTAAAAGACATCGTAACTTCCAGCCAAGGTTCAGCAGCAGAAGTGAGTGGAAAACAAGCTTATTTGACCAATATAAATATAGTTGTGACACAAGGTAATTTTAGGTTTTATTGGTCAATCACTGTATGCCTTGATTTCCAGTAATCCTGTGCCTATCTTTGGGATGTGATCTTGCTTTACACTGCAAAATACAAACTCGAGCAAAGGACTTTTTTGCAACTTTTCAAGCCTACAACAAAGCTTGGATCCAGGACAATATGTAACTTTACTGGTGGACCCGCCACCTGCTGTGTAGTTCCGATCAAGTCCAGGTTTTGTTTTGGGTTTGAATAAGTGTTGGGAAGTAATTAAATACATATACTAGAATAAAGTACATTAGTTTATGTACTGTATTAGTTTATGTTTACTCGTACAAGTACTGTAGTGTTATTCATGTCTTCCCACTGAAAAAGGGTGACATTCAAAGTTGATATCGATTAAAGAGTTGGATCAAGATTTCAAACATGACACACTGCCTGCATACACACTGCATACCCACATAAGCGTGGGTATGCTTACCATTATATTTTGGGCATTATCTAAATCAATAATAAAAAATATTTTTTCTCGTTTGTGAGAATGTAACAGTGACATTGACCCCTTTTCTGGGGTACCAAAATGTGATTTATGAAGATTTATTGACCAAATAACTATGAATGAATTTGGAATAGGCAAATGAGTCAATAACAGATGGAGACGCTAGATATGATTCTTCTAGATTTATCTAGTTGTGTGTTAGAGAGTTATTGGTGATTCTAAGATTTTGAAATACACGCATTTTTCATACGACCAGAAGCAGGAGCTGTGGAAGAGATGGGAGAGGAGATTGGCCTATTATCTGAGAGCCTGTGTGTCCGTGTGGCCTCCCGGGTTCACTCAGGGGCCACACTGGGAGAGACTGCGGCCCCTCGGGCCACACGCTGGGCAGGGCACGGTCCTCTGGAGTTGTAGCTCTCAGGCCAAAGAAGCAGAATCAGGTTTTGCTTTTCTCTGAGGCATTCCTCAGATAACAAGGGCCGTGCACTGATTCACCGATGAAGCTGGTCTGAAGAAACTGTCCTGGATCCAAGTTTTGTTGTAGGCTTGAAAAGTTGCAAAAAGGTCCTTTGCTCGAGTTTGCATTTTGCAATGTAAAGCAAGATCACGTCTCAAAGATGGAAACAGGATTCTTATTTATAGGAGAGAAAAGTTAGCTTCCGCGGGCGTGCCTCTGGAATGTCTTTGGCCTAGCAATGCAAAGCTAACCTATGGAACAGAGATGAGCCCTCATCTGTTGGGTTTGAGGTCTGAAGACCTACTCGAACTGAGTTTGTCGTCTCCCTCTCTCACTGACTGACCCCTGTGGGGATTGGGTTTTTCATTGTTCAACCAATCAGCACGCATGCTGAGTCAGTGATCAGTGAAAAAGATCTGGAATATATCCGATGTAGCAGTTGTTTAGGCCACATAGTTACAAAGATAAAATAGTTCACAAGATGAGTCATAAAACAGTTAAATGTATTGCAGAACATAACATTATGTATGTTTTTCCATCTTGTGGAAAAAGTCTGCCATCAGATGATGTTTACTAAAACCGTGTTTAACTCTGAGTTAGTTTAAGTCCAAAAGCAGTCATCTGATGGAAAAGTTTTCCCCAACATTCATAGCGTGAAGTCTCTGCTCCTTATGCAGTCATAAATCTCCAGGTGGGGGGGGGGGTTGTACGATGATACATCCTTACCCGCATTCCTGTCACCATGGCAACATACGGAGGTCATCTGCAGTTCGCTACAATTTTCTAAAATCAAAGAAATGCAATGTTGTGATTGATCATGAAATTTAGGCCTAAACTGCACAATATTAGTGAGAAAATAGAAAACACTGCTCTTGTGGTGAAATTCTATTTTGATTTTTGGTCTTGATTTGATTCAAAAATAATTCTAAATTAAATTCTGAAGCCAATGTGATATCCAATAATGCTTAAGCGTTTTGTCCAGCCCAATTACTGCCATATGCCAGTGATAGGTCTATTTCTAGGTCTATTTGACAAAGTTAATAATTATCAGTATTGTCTTGTATTACTACTATTCCAAGGAATGTAGTGTTACTCATATCCTCCCACTTATGAAAGAGGGTGACATTCATAGTAGAAATTGGATCAAACATTTCAAATATATGTTTATAATTACATATAATATTTTAAGAGTGATGTGGGGTACCAGCCTTTATTAGGCAATTATCAACTCTCAAATAAAATATCTAAAGTCATACTTTTTTTTTTGTATTAATTAGTTAAACTGAAGGTTTGTGAGAAGTAAATGTGACATTGTCCCCTTTTCTGGAAATGAATGAACACTTTACGAACTGTGTTTTGTGAAGATTGTTGACCAAACAATTAAACAGATAAATATTAAGGCACTAGTTATAATTCTCGATCCATCTAGTTGTGTGTTAAAGTTGATACTAAGATGATCTTATTGAAATGTGTGCTACAACCACAAGCAGTAGGGGGGGGGTTCAGTCATGGGGTTAGTATCCAGCATAGCTCACATCTGCAGGAGGTCATCGTCTGCAGGAGGTTGTCTTCTCAGGAACGGATGAGGGCCGGTTGATCTGAATTTCCCTTGGTAGAGAGTAAAGTTAGTTTTCTTGGTCCCACTGAAATGTCTTTGTCTCCTAGCTTTAATTTAGCCATCTTATTTTAAGCCAAGGGACACCGTGTTTTTCTCTTCTTCTCGGTCACGGGTCTTTCATCCTGGAAGGCCTGGGTGGAACTGGTTGCATCTGGCCTTGACATTTTTATTAACATTTTATTCCAACTTTCAACGCACAAAATATCTGCTTGTGACAGAAACAAGCCAAAACCAAGATGGCTACATGTACTTTAAGTTTTTGTTTGTGTTTTACTATTGTTAAAGGATTTTATAGCATTCAGCCTTTTGAATATGTAGTGTGTATTGTATTGATTATTTGACACTGCTACAGCCTCTATGAGCTAACCATCTTGAGCCTGCAACAGCCTCCTAGAGCTAACTCTGGCAAGAGCCTGATACATCTTCCTGGACTGTGAACTGTGGGGGATGGCTTAAGAAAGACAGAGGGGGTAAACTGTGCATGTCTCTGGGAAACATTTTCGGAAATCTTTGTATATTTTTGTATGACCTGTCTCCTTACAAATAAAACCTGATTCTACTTCAGTGCCTGTGTCTTCCTTCTTATTTAAGCTTTTGCTAAAATGTTGGTCCTTCGTGCCGAATTCAAACATCTTCCATCCTCGAGGATGCTGAAACTCCAAAAAAAAACACCTTTAATTGGTTCAAAAGAGGCCAGCAACTTAGGACAAAGAGAGATGACTGATTGCATTGAAGACAAAGACAAAGAAATTGCTTTTATTTCCGGGTAGAGATATCTGATCTCCGTGAATAGCCAAGATCAACAAACAATAAACCTGTGAAGTTACTTACTTGTCAATTCGAGATGAGCGTTCAATTTGGGACCATTTAGGGTAATTTAGACAGTTTTCTTTTTTTCAAACCATGTCAGTCCCATAAAACTTTCCACAGTATCATGAATCGAGGCAAATTTTAAAATGCCACCATATATTTTATTTTCTCATGATGAGTTAAACGGGTACGTTCATCACCTTATAAACGTAAAACAATATGCATCATATATACAAAGTTTATACATGTATGCATAGAGTAGAAGTAGATGAAAATATGAGTTTTGAAAGTAGAAAAACAGATTCATTTGTGCTGCCTGGTGATTGAGTGGTTAAGGCGGCAGCACACATGCCAGGCTCCACATGCAGCCGGCCGCAGTGTCGTGAATTAGAATACTGGCTCCGACAATTTACTGTCCTCCCTTCTTTCTCATCCCCCTTTCACGCTGAGCTGTCCTGTCCAATAAAGCCTACGAGCCAAAAAATCCTCAAAATTAATCTATGTGGATTTTATGGGCATTTAGTGGGGACTCTAAAGGGTCCATAAGGTGACAAGTGTGACTTTTTTTTTTTTACATTCAATGTATGTTTGTAACGCCCAAAATCACAACAGTGGTTGTCTCGAGGGGCGACAGTGAACAACAAAATAAAAACAGAATAAACAGTATTCATTGGGACTGGTTAATGTCCCAGCATCCCCGATCCTTAGACAGATGTCCTAAGCTCCCCTGTCTTTAGACCCTCCTTCTCGGCCAGGAAAAACCAAACCTCTTTGGGAAAAAGTAGAAACCTGGAGAAGTTCCACAGTGAAGGAGAGATCCGTCTCCCTCGGACGGACGCGCCTCAATTTGCAGATAGACGGTGGAGCTAGACCCACTCAGGAGGAGAACCAATTCTTCAAGGCAGATGAAGAACCGTTCATATTTTTCCAGGCAGACCGTTTCTCCAGGCAACTGAGGAGCATCTGGATCCACAGGTCATCGATGTGCCTGCTCCACTCCCGCATTTTGAACCAGTTGAAAGCTTTTTAAAATGGAGCTTTTAGGGCACGCTGCAAGCAGGGAGTTACAGTAGTCTATTCTAGATGTTACAAACGCATGGACAAGTTTTTCAGCATCACTTTTAGGCAAGATTTTTCTAATTTTGGCTATATTACGCAGATGGAAATGGGCTATTTTACAATCCGTTCGAAATATACCAAACTATTGTTCCAGACATTCTTTTGGAATCGAAGATTAGTCAGAAGGCACTTATTCGACACCTCTTTAGTAGGGGATATTCTATTACGCCGTACCTCATAGTTCTCAAGACTCGTAGTTTACTCTCCGTCAATCCGTCACCCGCACGCATTGCTTGTACTCAAGTCACTATAATCAGCCAACTTCTACTCTCAATTCGCTGTCCCAAAAATTCTACTCTCAATTCGCTGTTTCCGACGCTCAGCGCCGAACTTCAATCGTCCTAATTCCTCTTCTTCGATCTTGAGGAACCATTTAAAGCAAACTACCCTCTCATCTATATTTCGTTCCACTCATTCTCAATCTCATTCAGCTCTCCTTAAGTTCCCTCATCCATCGCTCAGTGATTTCATTACTATCTGCATCCTTCATAAGGATAAGTATCCCGTTCTCCTTTCTCTCAACTCTGGAGCAAGGCCACGACCATGTAATCCACACTGTTTAATGATTGCTCCTCTGAACCTCAACCCCATCACTCTTGCACCTTATTCATATACTTCCATCGGCAACCCACGAACAATGCATTGTCTTTATGCCATCCATTTGACTTGAGACTGTATTACCGCACCGCCAACTCTATCGCACTCACCTGCTCTCCGTATCTTCCAATTCATCGCCTAAAACTCTTTCAAAACTCTATTCAACTGCACCGTATAAAACCTTTTCACCAGTAATGGACAGACTGCTTTTAGATTCCATCCAGCTAGTCTTCAGAGAGTCCTTGACTATCCAGCTCCTCTTCTCTTGGACCACTCAGTTGATTTTACGCTGAGATCCATACCATCTTTGCTAATTTAAATCCCCTTTGGGGGTTCAGAATCGGCTAGGCTGATTACCCAAGGCGCAGCCCCCATCCCAGCCAACTGTAATCGATCCATCATCGATCCATCATCAATCCAACATCAATCTATCACCACTATTATCAATAAACATTCTCTCATAGTCCATTTGTTGTGGTGTGGTCCCTGCTAGTGAAGTGATTTCAAAGAGGAACGTTTTAAGCCTGGTCTTAAATGAAGAGATCTTGTCGGCCTCTCTAACATGGACAGGAAGCTGGTTCCACAACACAGGAGCTTGGTAGCTAAACGCACAGGAAGTAGACTCCTACTGTGCTTTTAGACACTCTTTGGACAACCAGAAGTCCAACATTTTGATGCCTATGCTATAGATGCCTTGACATCTATAGCATCTTTGAGGTAGGATGGGGCCAGGTCATCTATGGCTTTGTAAATCATGAGGATTTTGAATTTGATTTCTAAACTCGACAGGGAGCCAGTGGAGAGACTCGAGCACCGGCATAATGTGCCGTCTTCTTTTAGTTCCTCTTAGTAATCTTGCCGCTGCATTTTGAACCAGCTGAAAGCTTTTTAATGGAGATTTTAGGGCACGCTGCGAGCAGGGAGTTACAGTACGTGCACGTTGACGCTCGGTGGGATGTAAACAACAGCCGGAATGAATGAGGCGAACTCTCGTGGTGAGTTGAATGGTTTGCAGTGATCACAGTCACATCGGATGACCAGGCGTTTTGATGTAAAAACAGACTCCTCCGCCGCATGTTTTTCAGAGAGATCTCTGCCCTCCAGTAGCACGCCACAGTCCGGGACCGAGAAGCACAAGACAGGAGATGAAAAAAAGTCTCTGTTTCATCTTATCAGCAGCGCCAGATCAGTCAAAATCCCTGGTAAAGGGGTCCGTGCTCCACGCCTGCTGCGACGCATGAGGACCCCCGCACGTTTTCCTCGTCTGCGGCTTCTCATTCTTTTAGCCAAAAGAAGGGCTAATTCTGCAGCAGACGCTAAAAAAAACTGGAGCTAGGTCTGTAGGAATTGTGGTTCGGACGGACAAGAGCTCTTCACTGTAGCTGGAAATTTCATTATCCACGTGAGCATGAAAGATAACGCTCTCAGTAATTCTTTCAACGCCCTGTTAGATAGCATTGGTTTTACTCAAAATGTAAATAAAAAAACTCACAGTCACAAGCACACTCTAGATCTTGTTCTAACATATGGAACAGAGATTAGAGACCTCATTGTCTTCTCTCAAAACCCTATACTGTCAGATCATTTCCTAATTAGCTTTCAGTTTATTCTTAAAGATTATCCAGCACCACAGAATAAAGTCATAATGAAAAGGACAATATCGGATAAATCTATCTCAAAGTTCAAAGAAATAATAGAGCCAATATTCAACGACATTTCATGTGATCTTGCTGAGAACAGATTTAGTTCCAGTGTAAATGATCCATTTGTCGACTTGACCATGAGTTCTCTGAAGTCTGCTCTTGATGTTGCAGCTCCGTTAAAACAGAAGGTAATTTGGCCAAAACGCGCCTCCCCATGGTACAATGAAGAACTGCGTTCACATAAACAAAGAGTTAGAACATTAGAAAGACCATTTCGTTGCTCCCACACGGAGGAATCCCTAAAAGCATGAAAACTCTGCCTACTGTCCTATAAGCAGGCTCTGCATAAGGCCCAAACAAGATACTATTCAAATTTAATAGATGTCAACAAAAAGCAGTAGAGACCTATTTCAAATAATCCTTTGTCTCTAAAATCCTTGAAAGAGTTGTAGTTAAACAGCTTTGTTGCCATCTACAGGACAATAACTTATTTGAAGTTTTCCAGTCAGGGTTCAGAGCCCACCACAGCACTGAAATGGATGATCAAGATGGACTGGTCTCATCCTGGTTCTATTGGACCTCAATGCAGCTTTTGACATCATCGACCACAAAATTCTACTACAGAGGTTAGAATGTGATGTAGGTGTCAGAGGCCCTGTCCTCAGCTGATTTTTGTAATCCTACCTATTGGATAGGTACCAGTTTGAATTTGTAAACCAGAGCTCCTCACCCTGTTCTAAAGTAACCTACGGTGTGCCACAGGGTTCAGTACTCGGTCCAATTCTGTTCACTCTTTATATACTGCCGTTACATTATCAGAAAGCATGGCATTAATTTCCACTGCTATGCAGATGACACACAGCTGTATTTATCAATGAAACCCGATCAGACCCGATCCTACTTCAAATATGCTATAGTACCTTATCATCCAAACAGAGCACTTTGCTCTCAAAATGCTGGACTTCTGGTGGTCCCAAGAGTCTAAGAGTCCCAAGAGAACTATGCTGGGGGAAGTATGGCAGCTTGAGCACTATCCTCTGTTTCTGACTACTTTTCTATCAAACAAGATTTAATCTTTTTATTTCACTTTCACTTTCCTTCTTCTTCTCCCACTTCACCCGACAGGAGTGGAGCAGGCACATCGATGACCTGTGGATCCAGATGCTCCTCAACTGCCTGGAGAAACGGTCTCTACTCCATATAAACGGTTCTTCATCAGCCTCGAAGAATTGGTTCTCCTCCTTAGTGGGTCCAGCTCCACCCTCTATCTGCAAATTGAGGCGCGTTCGCTTGTCCGTCCGAAGGAGTCGGATCTCTCCTTCACTGTGGAACTTCTCTAGGTTTCTACTTTTTCCCAAAGAGGTTTGTTTTTTCCTGGCCGAGAAGGAGGGTTTAAGGACACGGGATGCTGGCACATTACCAAGTCCCTATGAATACTGTTTATTCCTTTTTTATTCTGTTTTTCACTGTCGCCTCTCGAGGCAACCACTGTTGTGATTTTGGGTGTTACAAAAATAAATTGAATTGAATTGAATAGTCTAATGTGATGCTCCACCCCATTTGCTAGACCAAAATCCCAATCTGATACTGAGAATACTTGTGAACGCTCTGCAAATTTTTCTGACAGTCTTGTTTTCCAGTGCTCAGCGATGGGGTAGGTGCCAAAACTGAAAAGAGTAGGATCAAGTCTTGTAAGGCAAGGCACGTTTTTTGTAGAGCACAATTCGTACACAAGGCAATTCAAAGTGCTTCACATAACAGGAAAAAAATGCATTCAAATCACAAAGACATGGCAGAAATCACAAAATCTTAATTTAAAAGTGCCATTTTTCAGGCCTATCCGTCAAATAATTCAAGACATAAAGAGAAGAGTGCAAAGAAAAGCATTTCAGTCATATGCACAGCCAAACAAAACAGTTTTTAGCTTAGTTTTGAACAATGCCAGGGTAGAGGCCTGTCTCACATCCTCAGGAATACTGTTACAGATTTTAGCTGCATAAAACTGAAACGCAGATTCCCCATGTTTAGTCCTGACTCTGGGCACCAGCAGGAGCCAGTCCCTGAGGTCCTCAGAGTCCGAGATGGTTCATATGGCACTAACATGTCCGAGATGTACTTTGGTTCTAGGCCAGGGGTGGGCAAACTTTTTGATTCGTGGGCCACAATGGCTCTAAATTTTGACAGAGGGGCCGGACCAGGAGCAGATGGATGGACTTGCTGTCCTCCACCATACATTCTTTTAAAAACTCGCCTTCAGACAGAGGCTTGCTGGCCTTTGCCAGTTTGAATGAAAGCATAAAACTGGCCTTGGTACTGTGACTCCTGAATGGCAGTTTGGCGGTCAAAAAAGTTTTGTTGAGCCTGTAAATTAGCCGCCAACTTCTGAGGCAGTAGCTTCCGGTTCTTTCGTTGATAGCTTTGCTAGCATAGTTAGCATGCTTTGTAGTAAAGTGACGGCTAATATTATATTCTTTAAAAACCGCACAGTTTCCTGACATATCAGGCATACAGCAGACGATCGGTTGTTCAGTGAAAAAATATTTAGTTGTCCACTCCTTATTGAACACTCGACATTCTCTGTCCACTTTCCTTTTCTTAGGTCCGCTCATCTTTACAGAAGGACTGAGGGGTCAAAAAGCAAACGTGGAGTTCCGTAATATGCGGAACCTCAACAAAGTCAATGTATCTAGAGTGCGCGCATCTAGTGGGAACACATTAGAATTGCAGGGAAAATAAAACATTAACAAAGTTTATTTATTTAATTTCTTCAAGTTCGGCGGGCCGGATTAAAAAGTTTAACGGCCGCATGTGGCCCCCGGGCCGTAGTTTGCCCATGCCTGTTCTAGCCATGGAGAGACATGTATACAAGCAGAGCTGCTTTGAAGTCTATTCTCTGAGCACAGGGAGCCAGTGCAGAGACCTGAGCACGGACTAATGTGATCGTACTTCCTGGTTCTAGTCAGGACCTGAGCAGCAGCGTTCTGGATGTACTGCAGCTGTTTGACAACTCGTTTGGAGAGGCCAGTGAGCAGGCCGTTACAGTAGTCTAATCTACTAGAGACAAACGCATGGATAAGTGTCATCTGCGTAATTGTGATAGGACAATTCTCGCTGCATATCAATGACCTGACGACAGCATGTAGAGGTTAAACAGAAGGGGTCCAGGATTGACCCTTGGGGAACCCACAGGTCAGGGGCATCTGGTCTGAGACACTGTTACCAATTTCGACAAAGTATTTCCTGTCTTCCAGATGGGACTTTTAATAGTTTAGGGCAGTGTCAGTGATGCCCACCCAGTCCTCTAGTCTCTGTAAAAGTATCCCATGATCAACAGTGTCATAAAGCAGCACTCAGATCTAACAGAATTATGAATGAGGCTTTGCCCGCGTCAGTGTTCAGGTGGATGTCATTTTCACCTTGAAAGAGCAGTCTCAGTGCTGTGATGAGGTCTAAGACTGACTGGAAAACATCAAATTAGTTATTATTAAGAGGAATCAGTGAGCTGTTGGTAAACAACCTTTTCAAGGATTTTACCCAAAATGGCAGACTAGCGATGTGCCGGTAATTACTCAGTACTGCAGCATCAAGACTGCTTCTTAAGGAGAGGCTTTATGACCGCAGTTTTCAAAGACATTGGGAATGTTCCAGATTGAAGCGACATGTTAACTATGTGAGTGAGTGGTGCTAACAAACTGTTCAGCACAGACTTTAGAAATCTGGTGGGTAATCGAGGCAGCATGTAGATATAACTCAGACTGGTGATGATCTCCTGGACAGTTTTGTCAGTTACAGCTGCAAAGTGAGTCAGCTCTAAGTGTGTAGGTGGTTTTAGAGTTATTTTTTGCACTGTAGACTCTATAGCATTTTTAATGCCCTAAACTTCGTCATTAAAGAATAAAGCAAACTCTTACATTTGGATGTGTAAATGAGTTCTAACGGCAGCTGAGCCGGAGGGTTTGTTAATCTGTTTACTGTGGCAAACAGGACACGCAAGTTGTTACTACAGCTTCCAATTATTTCAGAAAAATATCCTTTCCTAGTTCTACATAAAATGAGGTTGTACATGTACAACTTCTCTCTGTAAATCTCTTTCTGAACCTGGAACTTTGACTTGCGCCATTTCTCGTTCGGCCCGGCGGCACTCCCTTTTCTGTGCGAATCATAATTTCTCCATGGCGCTTCTGTGCTTATTTTTTACAATTTTAGCCTTCATATGGGCAATGGTATCGAGAGCATTCAAAACACTAGATGTAACAGAGTTCAACAAATAATTTACATTAGAAATGAGACATTTTCAAAGTTAATCATTTCCATAAACAGTTTTCCTGTGCTGGTCATTTATGTGTCTCCTCCGAACAACTGCAGGACCAGCCGGAGGTTTGGGAAAAACAGACAGGTCAAAGAAGACACAGAAATGATCAGACAGAGCAACATCGACCACATTGACGTTTGAAATATTAATCCTCTTTGTCATTAGAAGATCTAGAGTGTGCCCTCTGCTGTGGGTGGGGCCACTCACGTGCGGAGTAAGACCGAAAGTTTCAAGGACAGCATGAAGCTCTTTAGCGTTTTTGTCACAATTATTATCAACATGAACATTGAATTCACCTGTTATGACCAAACCATCGAAGTCTGTGCATACGACTGAACGCATCTCAGTAAAATCATCAATAAAACTTTGGCAGTGCTGAGGAGGCTTGTATAAAACAATGAAGAGCATGGATGGAGACTGTTTTAGCTCAATTATAAAGGATACGTACTCAAATGTTGAAAACACCCCAAAGGACAACCTGTGAGTAACTATTTCATCTCTAACAAAAGCACCTCCCTTTTTGTTTTCTTGAGTTTCAGATTCAAACATAAAGTTGGGTGGAGTTATTCTAATAGAACTAAATTTCCTGTGTTTTTGTCAAGCCATGTTTCAGTTAAAAACATAAACTCAAGATTATAAGAAGAAATAAAATTATGAATTAAGAATGATTTGTTACATAAGGATCTGACATTTAGCACAGCAAGTTTCAGACTAGTTTCAGTGAGACTAGGCGTTATCTTTTTATAGGGAACATGAATCAAATTTCTCTGATTGGGCAGACTGACTCGCATTTTGTTTTCCCATCTGTGTGATGTTACTACAGAAATAGCACTAGGGAAGGCTGTTTTTACACAGGGCCCCGGGTACTGGGGACTTGACTAGGCTGGACTTTGGTGACAATGTCTGTTTTGTGGACATGAGCGAGGACTGTTCCTTTTTTAATCGATTTAGCATTGACGGACTAATATTTTAGAAACAGTAAAATTCTTTTTTTGTCCATTTTGGTGGAGAGGAGAACACAAGGGGGCATCAGAACCCCAGCAGGGAGTGCACCAGTAGGAGGAGTCTCAATCATAAGGATACTGTCGGCTCTGAACTTGACTCTTTTGCTGCATGGATCTGAACTGGAAGTAGAGATCTTCACCAGACTCAGAGGTGCCAAACACATTTTAAAGGGCAGTGAGATAGCCTTGAGGGGTTGCTTCAGGATTATTGCAGCGTATAGCTTGAATTATCTCAAGGGCTGTCCCCTTTAAACTTTCCACGATCCTCTTTTTCTTTTCTTTGGCTGTTGCCAGTTGTCAAGTGTGTCTTCACCGGTACATGTAGGGTTAACTCCAGAGAAGACATGTAACTGGCGAAAAGGTGTTGCTCTCTTGTGGGGGCCTAACTTTTTCCAACAGGTCGCCCACAGCACGGAGGATTGATTTAACTTGTCTTTGGTGAGAGAGTAGTAGTGTCTGACATTGTCTTGCCCTTACTCTCCAGCAGCTGTTGTAGCTTGGTTGTAAAGTCAGGTTTGTCTGTATGTTCCATTAGCAGTGTTAGCTTCCACGGTGCATCACCACCTTTTCAGGAAGTCAACAGTTTCGAGTACTTCTTCAACATCAGCCAAACTTGTGTCACTGGGTACACCACTAACAATTACTGCATGAGCTTGCTTTATTACACCAGGTCTGGAGCTCAGGGAGTGGGAGTGGACAGGTAGAATTAGTCATAATAAACTATTGTTATTATCATTTTTATAATATTTTTCCCAATTGTACCACAGTCACTCAGTAGATCCTAGGGGTGCCTCCATTTTATGTAACACCTGTTCCGCTTTACCGCTTATGAACTGCACCCAAGTTTGTTTAGTTACACTCTAAACTAAGTAGATTAGGTTAATAAACCCCAGTAAGAAAGTGTAAATAATGTATAAAAACTCTGTCTTGTCCACAATATGTTTAGAGTGTGTGAAAGGCAACATTAATCAGGAATGAATGTGAGAAATGAGGAATGAGGAAACCATTGGATAATGTTCAAATGTGACCAATTTAATTATTTGAATGGTCAGGAAATATTAACCAAGGGCAAAAGTACAAATGCAAGAAAGTAAATGTTAGAGGCCCCAATAAACATAGAATATAAAACAGTAGTAAAGCCTGCAAGATCCTTAATAAAAACTCGGCACCGAGTGAATAAAGAGGTCTCTGAACGTTGCAGGCCTGATAAGGTGAAGCGCCACAGCCACAGCCTCGGCTGCCAGCAACAACACAAGGAGCGGAGTACTCACCCTCAATCAGGGTTACCTATCTGTAATGGCGCTCCAAAAACAACAACTCCGGTCAGAAAACACAGTGAGGCAAAACGCAGCTGCGAGGACAAAGAAGGTTCCAGAAACATCCAGCGCTGTCCTCAACGCGCTGGGTAACTGTCTGTCCTCACCGATACTAGACCACACGGGTTCAGTGATGTTATAGAACTTCAGCTTCGGGTTAAACCAACCAAAATCCCCGGCCACAGTCATGGCTCCAGCGGGACGATGGCTCGGTGGGAACACGCACCCGCTAAACCAGGGGTGGGCAATTATTTTTACTCCAAGGGCCATATTTGAATCCAGGACAGTGGCTGAGGGCCGGGCCGTGATCATTGGTGTAACAAATTTTCATAATTATAAGCACTTTTCTGTAAAATATAGGCTATTGAATCTATTATTTTATTCATTTCATGTAATATTTTTTAAGGACACAAGTGCAGGCACATGTTGCATAGCTAAGACAATTAAAAAATAGAAACTAACATCTTGCGGGGTGCCGGATTAAAACAGGCTGAGGGCCACATGTAGCCCCTGGGGCCACAAATGCTCAGGTCTGCACTAAACAGTTTTCAAACAAAGTTCCAGGAAATATAACACACCATTACCTGGTAGTCCACCGAGGCAGGACATCAACAGGTCTAGAAAATAAAGTTTGGCTCGCTCTTAACGGTCCAAAAGATGACGCACACGGAGAGCAAAGAGTCCAGCTTGGAAGGAGGGTAGGAGCGAGGATGAGGGCGTGGATACGGCTGGGGCGGACAACAGGGAGGTCCAACAAGCAATGCTCCAAATAATGTCGTCATTATGGGCCTCCCAGGATATTGGAGAGGTGTCTGCAGCATGGAGGAGGGGCCGGATGGGAATGATACTACGCAAAAGATAAGTGATTTCGCTACATCCATATGTATATATGGTATATGTCGTATATGGAAATATGTAGTACATAGGATAATTTAGATTTAGTAAGTATTTGTGGTGCATTATAGATCCACAAACACCTCTCTAAAAGTTCTCACTGGACTCGGACCTGAGAGTCCAGTGCAACGTTAAAACTGACCTTCACACATCTATAGAGAGAATAGATGGAAACAGCGGAGCTGTCTGGCATCCAGCAAGTCTAAGATTTTATTGGACGACTGCAGGCATGCCCTGTCAGTAACTGACAAATACCAGAAATATAACATATAAGAGAAATATTTTGTAGTTTTTGGTCAATTAAAATTTGTTTCTGACTGCAACTGAAATATGTTTTTTCTTGTCAAAATGTACACTTCTTACAGATCTAGTATCTGCTACTGTAGATCAAAACTGTATTTAGATTGGTATTCAGATTTCACTGCTCAAAGTATCTAGTTTTGATACCAGTTCAATAATTGATTAGAATATAATTGACAAGCTAGTTTTGATTACATTTGTATTTTTGTCTTGTTATCATATTTATTTTAGGACAAAATACAAATTTATACATAGAAGAAAAAAGGTTTTGTGAGGCAAACCCTTGCAGCAGAGTTTTGTATCAATTGCAGACGCTCAAGTTATAGTTTGTTGAAACAAGTCAAAATAGAATTACAAAAGTCTAAATGAGACAAAATAAAATGCCTAGATCGAGCGCTCAAGGTGTGGCTGTTACCTATGTGGTTGGATAGTAAGGCCCCAGTGCCATGCATGTGGAATTCAGTGTTTCTCATGAAGTAAATGCATTCACAAAGGAGTCCAGTCTTCAGGGCACCCCCATTTCATCCTAGCGGGTGGGACATGGGGTAAGCGTGTACCTGGACCAGCTGGAGCAGCTGCTGTTCATGTTTTCTTTTGATACAATTCTCTGCTAAACGGCATGGTTTCCTCAAAACCCACCAGACCAGGTTTGGGTGCCCATGTTAGTCCAGGCCTTGTCTAACCCAAGTAATTTTAAATGTGAAGTGTGTAAGGAAGTTGTGTAAATGTGAGGTAGCGCTACCATGAATGTGTTGTGTTTGTTTTTTTATTGTAGAGGACGCCGATTGAACTTTGGGGGGGTGAATGTACTGTAGCAGTGTGCCCATCATGCCGGCATGCCCATCTCTACTATAAAATCTCTCATCTTCAAACCAAGATGGCGCTGCAGACGGCGCTGCAAACGGCGCTGCAGACGGCGCTGCAGACGGCGCTGCAGACGGCGCTGCAGACGGCGCTGCAGACGGCGCTGCAGACGGATGCCCTGGTTTTTCGGTGCTCTTTGTTTTGTCTGTTTTTGTGTCAGCGTGCTCTGACACTCGTGAAGCGCTCTTAACCATCCGTACCACAACTCCAACAGATCTAGTTTCAGTTTTTTTAGCATCTGCTGCGGAATTATCCCTTCTTTCGGCTAAAAGAGTGAGACACCGCAGACGAGGAAAACGTGCCGGTGCACTGGTCCGCGGTACACGGACAGCTTTACCTGGGATTTTCCTCACAACCTGTAGTGAGGACCTCTCAGAAGTGGAACAATGAGGCAGGCAGTGGAGGAGCCACGTGAGTGTTTCGACATTACAGACTGGGAAGTTTTCAGAGTTGCCACAGATAGTTTGGATGAGTACACAGACACTGTGACGTCATACATTTGATTCTGTGAGGACAACATCACACACCAAAGTCGATTTCAATAATGACAAACCCTGGTTCACACCTAAACTGAGGCAGTTAAGGCAACAGAAGGAGGCAGCGCACAGGGCTGGTGACCGAGAGTGCTACAAAGATGCGAAGTGTGGATTTAGCAGGGATGTGTCGAGAGTACAATAGGCATTTGAAGCAGCAGTTCTCCAACTTAACGCCTTCCACTCTAAGTTTGATGTGACCACCCCCTCCCCTACGGTGGCCACCTCTGCCAACCCAACCCCGGTCCCCCCCACCTCTCTCTCAGTTCAAGAACAGGATGTAAACAGACTTCGAAAATCCAACCCCCAAAAATCAAAAAGCTGCTGGACCAGATGGTGTTTCTCCCGCCACCTTAAGACACTGTACAGGAGTGCTGTTCCCCGTCTCCACAGACATTTTTAACACCTCCCTGGAGTCATGCCAGGTCCCAGCCTTGCCCCACCTCAAGTCCTTCACCTCCTTGCTGGACCCCCTGCAGTTTGCCTAAAAAGCCAACAGGTCTGTAGACGACACCATCATCCTGGCACTCCACTTCATCCAGCAGCATCTAGACTCCCCGGTAACCTACGCCGGGATCATGTTTGTGGACTGCATTCAACACCATCCTCCCTGCACTGCTCCAGGACAAGCTCTCCCAGCTCAGCGTACCTGACTCCACCTGCAGGTGGATCACTGACTTCCTGACGGATCGGAGGCAGTGCGAGCTGGAGTCACAGCCAGGGACAAACAGAGACTTCAGCGCATTGTGCGCTCTGCGGAGAAGGTGATCGGCTGCAGACTTCCATCTCTGCAGGACCTGTACGTCTCCAGGACTCTGGGACGAGCAGGTCGGATCACTGCTGACCCCTCTCACCCTGGACACGGACTAATTGAGCCACTCCCCTCAGGCAGGAGGCTACAGTCCATCCAGACCGGAACCTCCCGCCACAAGTACAGTTTCTTCCCCTTTGCCGTTGGACTCATGAACACTTCTTAAACACCTGTCACCTTAACTAATTAACCAATCACTCACTGCACTGTTCACTTTCTGCACTACCACAGTAAATATTACTGTAAAAACTGTGTACATAGTAAGCCTAGTTTTAGTTTATACTATAGTAATCTTAAATTGTTTCTTAATGCATGCCCTTTTGATTTCATTATGTTGTTTTCTCATTGTTTTATGTTGCACCAAATCACCAAAGCGAGTTCCTATGTTTGTGAATTCCTTCATTGGTCCTCTTGCGTTCACTTTCTGCCACTTTCACCTGCCTGTCTATTGGGGCTGTAATCAGGTTGCGTAAGGGCCAGGTATTGCACAATCTCCCGCAAATCTACTGATTATTAGTACTGGAAATTCGCAATTATATGTATTGTAGTTGCGAGGCAGGGCGCCCACCACCCTCCATAGCGCCTATTTCAGGGTGATCCGGATGCACGTTTGTCATGTTCCCAGCTGGAGTCCTCGGTGTCCCTGTTACCGGGCGGGTCGGGCAGGAACACAATGGCTCGTCGTGGGGGCCTAACGGCATGCGTCTCAGCCTTGAGATCTAACCAATTTAACATTAGCCTAATTTCTAACATCTCTTTCTAGGCTGGAGAGATCGAACGGCACTGGCTGTTTTTTTGTATCACTTTTTTCTTTTATATTTGGAACTATTGTGTGTAAACCTATGGACTTAATGTAATGTGAATGGAGATGACAAAAGACTGTGACCCAACCAGTTAAACGTCTGCGAACCTAAAATAAGTTATGTAACTTAAACTTTCAATACTGCCTCTGTCAATGAACGAACCTGTGTGTCCTTTATTCTAATTTCTGGATTACTGAGGCCCAAGGGCACTGGGATGGGCTCCAGTCACCCGCGACCCCTAACGGGAACAAGCGGTAGAAAATGAATGAATTAATGGATTAATCTCCAGTGGCGTTGTTGTTCTTAATTCAATCTAATTGGTTCTTACAATATTAGATCCCTTCTCATGCCACACTTACAAACTGAAACACAAAAGTAAGCTCATGCTACTCTGCGATCCTAACAGATCCACGGCTGGGACGGATCTGATCGACGGGAAGTTTATCTAAATGAATTCCTTAAACACATATGATACTATTCCTCAGGTTTCCATAGGTGTTTTTTCTGTGAAATTAAACCTCACCCATTGACCCTGCTTTTTGCAAACTAAACTGATTGATTAGGAAAATAAATGCACCCAGCATCTCCCAAATCTCCGTATCTAACCTTTAAGGCAAGAATCATTAGAATAGTTTGCATTAACGTCTGCAATAATAACTCTTTAGTTGTTAAGCAAAACCAGTGTTTTAGCATTGCCACTAACATTGACAATGTTTATAACCTAACATTTTTGAAGTAAACAGCTGTGCAATCAAATCAGGGTGCTGCTACAAAGTTGCCACATGTTATGCCCATTTTGTATGGCTTAGACCAGAACTAGAAGGGCCAGAGCAGGGCCAGAGCAGGACCAGAGCAGTACTCGAGAAGGCGTAGCATTTTATCAGGACCAGACACCAGGACCAACACCAGAGCAAGGCTAGAGCATGAGCAGGACCAAAGCAGTACTAGAGCAAGACTAGAGTAGGACCAAAGCAGGGTAAGAAATTGGACCAGAGCAGGACCAAGCAGGACCAGAGCAGGAGTAGAGCAGGAGTAGACCAGGAGTAGATCAGAACTAGATCAGGACCAGAGCAAGACTAGAGCAGGACCAAAGCAGGGCAAGAAAAGGGACCAGAGCAGAACTAGAGCAGGACCAGAGCAGAACTAGAGCAGGAGTAGAGCAGGACTAGAGCAGGTCTAGATGAGGAGCAGAGAAGAACCAGACCCTGAGCAGTATAAGAGTAGAGGAAGAGCAGGGGCAGAGCAGTACTAGAGCAGGACCAGAGTAGTACAAGAGCAGGAGCTGAACAGGACAAGAGCAGGACCTGTGCTTGACCAGAACAGGACCAGAGCAAGACCAAGCAGGACCCGAGCACGACCCGAGCATGACCAGAGCATGCATGAGCATGTGTAACCCATGTGGGCTTACTGTTTGTTAATTTCACCAAAATCCCTTTTTCTTTGCATCAGATTGTACAAAAGTTTATTTACTATTTTACGCAGAGATTTTTATTTTGGCGGTGCCACTACTTCGTGTGGATCCGCGCGGTTCCCCTCAGTGCTATGAAGAAAGCAGAGGGAGGTAAACAGCTGTAGTTGCTCTCATGATTTAAGTATAAAACATTTGACGGAAAGTTATTGTTAATGATATGAATATAGTGTTCGTGATTTATAAGGTCCTTAACATGGTGGGCTTTGGCTAGCTCGGTTTGTGGTCTCTCATGTGTCCATGGTGCTTTCTTTATTTTTCTGCAGACGTGTGTGAGAATGTAAGACCTGGAGTGGCTGTACACTGACATTTTTGTGTTTCACACAGTAAATCCCTTCCTGAACAGCAACCCCTTGTGTGTGGCTCAATTCATCTATCTGCACAACACAACGCAGAAGGTTTCTAGTCGGTCAGCACAGACACGCCGGCTACAGTGGTGCCGTGACCCGGATCCACATCACTCAGACTGGTCCGTCGTGGTTCCTGGTGCTGTGGAGCAACGCTAGTTTGGTCGCCTGTACAACTACAGGCGACCAAACTAGCGTTGCTGTCGTCACATCAAGGGTAAACATTTAGGATAGAAGAAAGCTGAAAAAAAAAGTTGTTCATTATTATTTTATTAACAAAAGGACATTTATTGTTGGTGATGGGGAAAACCGAATCCTCCCATAGAGGTATTTTCTTTTGGGGTGGGTAGAGGTAGACCTAGAGTCGAGTTGTCTGAAACTCCAGTGCGAGGTGTCAGATCACCTGCTTTTTGTTCCACCTGGTTATTGGACAATGTACCTGCTCACTCATCTAAATGAAAATGTATTGGGTGCCTCTGCTGTAACAGACTCGAACTTAAACACACTGATAACTCACATTGCTCAACAAGTAGGACAGACTAGACTGTCAGAATAGCTTTGCGAAGCAGCCCCTCACTGAATCTTCAGGAAAATCCAGACATACTTTATGATATTCTCAGGCAGCACATCAGTGATGTAATCGTACTTGTGCATACTAATGACCGATTTTCCCAGTACAGTCCCATTGCCAGGTGAGGCTCCTGTTGAGTACTGGCTGCGGTTAAACAATGCTGTAGATGCTGCTGAGGAGGATCTGAAAAGGCTTGGAAGAAGTTTGACTGACCCGTGTCACGAGGCAGCCATGATGTTCATAGAGTATTGCCCTGATCCCACGCTCGCTGCTGTACTTCAGATTCAAAGCACCAAACCGATGGACTGCTAGTGAGGTGCAGGAGCACATTGACCTTTACCAGACAGAGAAAAAAGAAGGGAGGCTGCTGCCGACACGAGAGCAATACAGTTGGTTCAAGCTGTTCAGGATATGGTACCTCCTGGACAAGACCCACTTCCTGTGTTCACACTGGCAGAGATGCAGCATAGTTAGGAAAATTACTCCACTATTTTAGTACTTGCACCATTTGTTAGTCGTAAAAAACGTCCATCTAGACGGGGTATTGGATCCGAAAGCCATGGTTCTTTTGAAGCAGTTGGAGAGACTTAAGTTACAAAAATGGAGTTCTCTACAGAATTGTAAAAGATCCAATCAGCAAACACAGAAGACATCAGTTATTCTCCCAGAAATTAAAAGCTTAAAAGAGAAAGCGTTATATGCAATTCATGACATAGGACATAGGATACCAAGGGAAGGCAAGGACAATGCATCTTGTGAGACAAAGGTTTTTTTTGGCAGAAAATGGACAATGATATAAAAGAATATGTGAAGTGCTGTCAGAGGTGCATCTTGTCCAAGACTCCAGACCAATCTCCTAGAAAGTATTCGCACTTCCGCACCTACGGACCTGGTATGTTTGGACTTTTGGAAAGCAAAGGACAGTAAACAGCACTCTGTAGATCATTTTGCCAAGCTTGCTCACTCATTCCCATGCCTTAACCAAACAGCTAAACAAGTAGCCACAAAGTTATGGGATCATTTGTTCTGTGTATATGGCTTTCCTGTACATGTTCACTCAGATCAGGGAGAAAACTGTGAAAGTGAACTCTTTACTAAACTGCTCAGCTTGTCCGGTATGTCCAAATCTCACACAACAGCTTATCATCCCATAGGGAATGGTGGGACGGAGAGATTTCATCACACACTGGGAAACATTCTTCGCTCCTTGCCCCTGAAACAAAAGCAAAGTTGGCCAAAGCAAAGTTAGCCAAAGCAAATAAAAAATGTAACATTTGCTTGCAACTCCACCGTGCATGAGACAACAGGTTATGTTCCATTTTAGCTGATGTTTGGAAGGATTCCAATGCTTCCTGTTGATGTTATGTTCAAGCAAGTGCTGAATGATCCTGAGGTAGTCGATTACAAAAGTTACCTCAAAACGCTCATGTCACATCTTCATGAGGCACCCAGGATCGCTCAAAAGCACAGTATCAAGGAACAAGACAAATAGGCAGCAGGTTATAACAAAGAGATCAGAGGCGCTCACTTGAACATTGGAGACCGTGTTGTCATTGCAAACAAGGGGGAAAGAGGATAGAAAAAGTTATCTAACAAATGGAGCGCAACAGTGTACACAGTGAAAGACATAAACCCACAAAATCACATTTCCAAACTGGAGGATCCAGATGGCGTCACAAAAGTTGTACACATGAATTTGCTCTTAGACACCAGTTTTCTGCCAGTATTGGATGCAAGTGATGCTGAAGAGTTTTGCATGCCAGATTCTTTAGATGTGGAGAGCGGGATGGATCGGACTAATTCCTGGGTAATGGCTGGCTCTGAGCATTCTTGCTGTCAACTGGATTAAAGCGACATTATGACCCAGTCAGGGCAGTCAAGTCAGTGTGCTCCAGAGACTGAATGTGCTCTTGTAGCGTGGAACACGGTCGAAAGCCTTCTCCAGATCCACAAAGCACATGTGGACTGGTTGGGAAAACTCCCGTGAACCCTCGAGCACCCGATGGAGAGTATAGAGCTGGTCCACTCTGCTCCTCCTGAATCCGAGGTTCGACTATCGGTCGGACTATCGGACGTAAACGGTGTTGGTGGAACACTACTTTCCCCTCTTGAGGCGCCGGACGGTTTGCCTGAATTTCTTTGGGGCGGACCAATAGTCCTCCTCCATGGCCTCCCCGAACTCGTCCCAGCCCCGGGTTTTTGCCTCTGTGACAGCACGAGCTGCGGCACGCCTGGCCCGCCGATACCCGTCAACGGCCTCAGGAGTCCCACAAGCCAAAGAGACCTGATAGGTCTCCTTCTTCCGCCTGACGGCATCCCTTACTTCCGGTGTCCACCACCGGGTTAGGGGATTGCCACCGCGACAGGCTCCTGAGACCTTGCGACCACAGCTCCGAGCAGCCGCAATGGCGGATCTAACTCACCACCAGGTGGTGGTGTCACTGTCGTTGCCCACATGGGCGTTGAAGTCCCCCAGTAGAAGAGTCCCCGGTCGATGCACTGTCCAGTACCCCTCCCAGGGACTCCAAGAAGGCCGCAGCCTCTCTCGAGAGGATGGGTTCCAGTGCCCAAACTGCGTGGAGGTGAGGCCGACTATATCTAGTCGGTACCGTTCAACCTCCCGCACAAGCTCATCACTAGGTCTCATCACTAACAACGATGAGAAAGCCTACAGGGAAGAGGTACAGCACCTGGCCACATGGTGCGCCGAAAATAACCTGCTCCTAAACACCAGCAAAACCAAGGAGCTCATCGTGGACTTCAGGAAGGAGAAAGGAAGCATGCATGCACCAATCCACATCAATGGGATGGATGTTGAGCGTGTCTCCAGCTTCAAGTTTCTGCGGACCAACATCTCGGAAGACCTGTCCTGGACCACCAACACCTCCAGCCTTGTCAAGAAGGCTCACCAGCGCCTCTTCTTTCTGAGGACACTGAAGAAAAACCATCTGTCTTCAGCCATCCTGGTGAACTTCTAGAGCTGTGTGATCGAGAGCATCCTAACAAACTGTATCACAGTCTGGTATGGGAGCTGCTCTGTTGCGGAGCGCAAGGGACTGCAGCGGGTGGTGAAGACTGCCTAACGCATCACAGGAACTCCACTTCCAGCCATTGAGGAAGTCCAGAGAAAACACTGTCTACATCGCGCTTGCAGCATTCTCAACAACTGCACTACAACTTTAAACTTAACTGTAAACTTGTGTACATAGTAATTCCTATTTTTATTTTATACTATAGTGATTTTAAATTGTTTCTTAATGCATGCCCCTTTGTTTGATTGAATGTAGGTTGTTTTATTATTACTCAGTGTTTTATGTTGCACCTTAAGGCCGAGACAAGTTCCTATGTCTGTGAAGTTTGTTCATTGACAATGGCAATAAACCCTTTCTGATTCTGATTCTGATTCTGAAGGACGCCTCCCACCCTGTACACAGACTGTTCTCCCTCCTGCCCTCAGGCAGGCGCTTCAGGTGCCCCGGACAAGGACTAGCAGACTGTGGAACAGTTTCTTCCCCGGAGCTGTGTCCTTATTGAACTGCCCCATGCCGATTAACCCCCCCTCCCCACTCACCAACCACCACCACCCACAAACTCGTCATCTCCCCCCCACTGTCCAAAGACGGTACACCAGCACTACTGGACCTTCCTGCACTCAAACACTTTGGATTCTGGTTGCACTGAAAACCGTACTGTACATTGCACTAGTGTTAGTTATGTTAGGCAGCTACTGTTTATTATTATGCACTCTTTAATGTTCACTCAATCTGTACTACTTAACTTATTATATGCCCATTTACCTTTTGTAAATTATGTCTATATATCTAAATATCTGTTTATAGTCTACATACAGTTAATTCACAAATATATATAATATGCACCTTACCTCAATCAATCTGTATATTTGTACTTATATACTACAGCTCCTTATTTAGCTATCACCTATTTATTATTATCTGTATATTGTACTTACTATTATTGCACTTCTGGTTGGATGCTAAACTGCATTTCGTTGCTCTGTACTTATACATGTGTAATGACAATAAAGTTGAATCTGAATCTGAATCTGAAGCTCAGGCTCTTTCCCCCCCAGCAAGGTGACGTTCCATGTCGAAGCCCCTGCCGTCGACTGCCGCCCAGATCCTTCTGCACCAGCCCCTGGCTCCAGGGTGGGGCCCCAGTAACGCCAATCCGGGCGACGTAACTGGCCTTGATATTTTTCTAATCATATGGGGATTGTGAACCAATCTTTGTCGGACCCGTCACCCAGGATCTGTTTGCCTTGGGAGACCCTACCAGGGCTTGAAGCCCTGGACAACATAGCTCCTGGGATCATTCGGGCGCTCAAACCCCTCCACCACGTTAAGGTGTCGGTTCAAGGAGGGGTAAATATAAATATATAGTATGTAAATATTGATTAAGACTAATCCAGAGGTCAATGGGGAAAGGGTAGTTACAACTAGGGTTGGTAGGGTCAGTAAGAAGGTCTCACTGAGTCTCACTGAGTTTATGGTTCATAAGCCTTTAAGTTTAAAAGGCATTGCAAGTTCTTTCAGTAAAAGGTCCCAGTCACTTTTGACACCATTTTGAGCAGAACAAAATAGTTTTTATGTTTTCTTTGTAAGACACATGGTGCACTTTGTAACCGTTTATATCTATTCATTTTATGTGTTTTAGGAAACAAGGTGTTTGTATGGTGTACAAGGCATCATATTGATCTAGGAGAGACGTAAGGCCTGATCATCCTTATGTGTGCTCTGAACCCATTTAGTGGGTAGCTTCCCATCTGAGTGCAAAGCTTAGAGCTTTCTTGAGTCCTTGTTTGGTTAATGGTATGGCTTTTGGTCACATCTAGGAGGGGTGAATGTAGCCCATGTGAGCTTACTGTTTGTTAATTTCACCAAAATCCATTTTTCTTTGCATCAGATTTTACAAAAGTGTATTATTTACTATTTTACTCAGAGGTTTTTATTTTGGTGGATCCGCGCGGTTCCCCTCAGTGTGATGAAGAAAGCAGAGGGAGGTAAACACTGAAGTTGCTCTCATGATTTAAGTATAAAACATTTGACGGAAAGTTATTGTTAATGATATGAATAGTGTTCGTAATTTAATTAACATTGTTCCTGTTGGCGATATATGTGTGAAATAGCATTTTATATGTAAATACAGTCCGTGGTGCTTTCTTTATTTTTCTGTGTGTGTGAGAATGTAAGACCTGGAGTGGCTGTACATTGATATTTTTATGTTCCACACACAGGTATGTGGTTAATATATTGTACACCAACATTCAATGCAAATTATTTACTTGTTATTATTATTGTAACTTCTCTCACATCTACCTTTTGTACATGATTTATTGTTCATATAAAAATACAACATTGTCATGATTAGAGGGATTTACTTGTTAAAATCTATATGATCACATTGTAAAAGCATAAATACCATTGGTAATATTGTAGCACGTGAGTGCTATGAAGAAAGCAGAGAGAGACGTGTGTGAGAATGTAAGACCTGGAGTGGCTGTACACTGATATTTTTCTGTTTCACACAGTAAATCCCTTCCTGAACGGCAATCCTGTGTGGATCTGTGTGTGTGTTGTGGGCTCACTACAAAAAAACCCAATAGTCGAAAATCCCTTTTAGGTGATTTAATTTTGACAAAAATTGAAAAACCCTGTGCTACAAAGGGCCAAAATGAAAAAAACATATTTACAAGTCGACAAGACTCCAGTCTTGAGCTTTCTCACTGCTGCACAGGTGTTGCCCTCTCTGTAACCACACACCTTTTGCAGATACAATGGCCCCGCTTTTATATCCTTATGCCCCTCCATGGGCATTACATAACCCAACCAAAATACAATTACAAAAAGACCACAATTTTCCCCAAAGTGATACATACAAAATATTCCAAACATTATTCAAAACTTTACTCAGTCATTCCCTCAATGAATGGACACTCATACTCAAAGAAAATGACAAAAAGGCAAGAAGAAATCCTTATGATCACATGACCATTCATACTGCATGCAACTGTCAAATAGAATGCGCCCCAAACCTTCGCATCTGTTTGGCCAATCAGCGGGAGCTACGTGTGCGAAAGGGAAAGGAGCGAGGAGAAGGCCCTCGGTAGGACCAAGTGTGCACCCTGGGTCCCACCGACTTGGAAAAATCTGTATGGATCGACATGGGGAAGTGAAAGGTACATATGCCTGTTTAGTGAAACAGGGACATTCCCCGGCCGGTTTAAGATTCAAGCAGTTAGAAAACACATGGTGTGCGTGGGCAATACAATTATAGGTGCGCGCAGTGCGGTGCTCTCAGAGGTAATGTCACATTACCTCCCTCCTCTGGGAGGCTGGCGATGTACGGCAGCCTAGGAAAGAAAGTCAGCAACCACACTGGCTTTCCTAGCGTGATGGTGCACTTTGAATTGGAAAGGTTGCAGGGAAAGGTACCTGTTTTGGTCGTTCATGGTGTTAATCTAGGTCAGCGCTTTGTGATCCGTGTCCAGGTTGAATTCTCCTCCCAAGAGGTAGTACCGAAGACTCTCCAGTGCCCACTTTATCGCCAGTCCCTCTTTTTACACTGTAGAGTACCGAATCTCCTTGGTAGCATCTTGCGGCTCAAATAGAGAATTGGTTGCTCCTCCCCAGGGTCTCCTTGAGCGAGTACAGCTCCATGACCTACAGCAAAGGCATCCACTTGGACCAGGAATTGTTTGCTGAAGTCTGGACTTTTCAAGACAGGAGAGGAACACAAGCAGACCTTCAGTGTCTGAAAGGCGGTTTCACAGGCTTCAGTCCAGGCAACAGGATTCTTCTGGTCCTTCATTGTCAATGCAGTAAGTGGAGCAGCAATGGAGGCAAACTGCGGGACAAAGCGACGGTACCACCCCGATAAAACCAAAAAGGGCCGCACTTCCTTTTTGGTCCAAGGTCTTGGGCAGGATGCACTTCACCTCGACCGAGGCGGTATCCCAAGTAGTGGGTTTTCTCCTTGGCCCATTCACATTTTGAGGGGTTCAATGTCAGTCATGCTTTTTGGATCTTGCCCAGGACTACGGGCAAGTGATGAAGATGCTCCTTCCATGTGTTACTGAAGACCACCACATCGTCAAGGTAAGCAGCGCTGCAGTGTTCACACCCCTGGAGAACTTTGTCCATTAGCCTTTGGAGGGTAGCAGAGGTTCCATGTCATCCGACGGGCATGACTGTGAATTGGAATTCAATTCATTTCAATTCAATTTATTTTTGTAACGCCCAAAATCACAACAGTAGTTGCCTCGAGGGGCTACAGTGGAAAACAAAATAAACAATGTTCATAGGGACTTAGAAATGTCCCAGTATCCTGTGTCCTTAGACAGATGCCCCAAGCTCCCCTGTCCTTAGACCCTCCTTCTCGGCCAGGAAAAACTACCAAACCTCTTTGGGAAAAAGTAGAAACCTGTAGGAGTTCCACAGTGAAGGAGAGATCCGGCTCCCTCGGACGGACAGGCAGACGTGCCTCAATTCGCAGATACACGGTGGAGCTAGGCTCACTCAGGAGGAGAATCAATTCTTCGAGGCCGATGAAGATGCTACGGTCTTTCCATTTCTTGAGCAAGTTAACATAATAAGTTTGCTTCCTTTTCCTCTTGTCTGGATGATGCACTTCATCAGGTCACCGGACCCATCTTCCAGAGAATGGTGTAAGGCCTTTCCACTTGGTCAACAACTTGCAGGTTGAGTAAAATATAATTCGCCTCAAACCTTTGCCTCTGTTTGGCCAATCAGCGGGAGCTACTTATGTGGAAGGGAGCGAGGAGTAGGACCAAGTGTGCACCCTGGGTCCCACCGACTTGGTGAAAACGGTTAGAAAACACATGGTGTGCGTGGGCTCGGCGCAATACATTTACGGGCGGTACAGGCAGGTAAAGAGCCAATCTAGAGCAATATCAGAGCAACCTAGGGCAGGAATAGAGAAGGACCAGATCAGAATCAAACCACGAATAGATCAGGACCAGATCAGTACTAGAGCAGGAGCATGACCAGAGCAAGCACTAGATCAGACTTAGAGCAGGATTAGCATTAGAGCAGTACCAAGAGAAAGACCGTGGGTGGACTCGAGCAGGACCAGAGCAGTATCAGAGCAGGACCAGAGAAGAACCAGAGCTTGTTCAGACCAGGAATACACCAGGATCAGAGCAGGACAAGAGCAGGATTAGTGCTCGACCTGAACAGGAATAGAGTCGGACTAGATCAGACCAGACAAGGACCAGACTAAAACCAGACCAGGACCAGAGCAGGGACCAGAGCAGGACCAGAGCAGGACTAGAGCAGGAGCCGGAGCAGGACTGGAGCAGGAGTAGCACTTGAGCAGGTTAGAGCAGGACCAGAGCAGAATAGGCAGGGTTAGAGCAGGTCGGTTTAGAGCAGGGGTAGAGCAGGGGTAGAGCAGGGGTAGAGCAGCAGTAGAGCAGGAGTAGAGCAGTAGAGCAGGACTAGAGCAGGACCGGAGCAGGACCAGAGAAGGTCTAGCGCAGGACCAGAGCATGAGCAGGACCAGATGAGAACTAGAGCAAGAGTAGGACCCGAGCAAGAGTATGAACAAAGAAGGACGAAAGCAGGACCAGAGCAGGGGTAGAGCAGGACCAGAGCAGGACTAGAGCAAGACCAGAACATGTGCAGGACCAGATGAGAACAAGAGCAAGAGCAGGACCCGAGCAAGAGTATGAACAGAGAAGGACAAAAGCAGGACCAGAGCAGGGGTAGAGCAGAACCAGAGCAGGACCAGAGAAAGACCAGAGCATGTGCAGGACCAGATGAGAACTAGAGCAAGAGCAGGACCCGAGCAAGAGTATGAACAGAGAAGGACTAAAGCAGGACCAGAGCAGAACTACAGCAGGCTTAGAGCAGGAGTAGGGCAAGACTAGAGCAGGAGTAGCATTTGAGCAGAGCAGGTCTAGAGCAGGACCAGAGCAGAACCAGTGCCAGAGCAGTATCAGAGAAGTAGAAGAATATGGGCAGAGCAGGACAGAAGCAGGACTAGTGCAGGTGCACTTTCAGAGCAGGACCATTAAAGGACCAGAGCAAGACAAGAGAAGGACCACACAGCAGGATCAGACAAGAACTAGAACAGAACCAGAGCAGGACTAGTGCAGGCCCAGAGTAGGACTAGAGTATGACTAGATCAGTACTAGAGAGCAGGAGTAGCACTAGAGAAGGACCAGAGCAGCAGGACTAGCGCATGAGTAGGACCAGATGAGAACTAGAGCAAGAGGGCATGACCAGAGAAGGACCAGAGCAGGACTAAAGAAGGAATAACACTTGATCGGGACTAGGGCAGGACTAGAGTGCTGCTATAAGGTGCGGTCGGTCCGTACCGTTTTTGTAGTATTTGGTTATGGCAATGTAGTTACCTTTAACTCTAATACCAGAGTGGAAGGGAGAGTAGGTCAGATCAGAAGAGTTTAGGTGCGAAGGAGCCTAAGAGGTGACATAGGACACTTACAACACGTGTAGAAGAAAATATTTTGTATTGAACTGTATGAATAATTCTTCATTTACATAAGGAAACGCTTGAATTTCCCCCAAAACAAATACAAAATAAAAACCCTTTTTTAGTCCTTTCAAGTCCTTTTTCAATGTATGCTACATGCTTCCAGTTCGTTCGACTTTGGGCTGTGGCTCGCCATCCAAGAGTTGGAAGAAGATCTCTCTCCTCTGCACGTCTGTAGTTTGTCAACTCCGATCCAATAAAAATACCTGACCTACAGAAAAGGCCAGAATAAAGTATCTTAAAACAATGTACTATAAAGCTATACTACTGTTGCTACTGTTAACATTCCTTTCTCAAATAAAAACATGTTGTACAACAATAAAGTTCAAAATAGTCACAATTGCAATATTATCATGTGAATAAACCAAATAAAATAGATTAAATTGTGGTAATTAGGTAATATTAATCGTTAATTTTTTTTACACTGCAGTCAATACACCTTTAAAATAACATAAAATAACTTTTAAGTGCATTACGAATACACAAAGGCTTTTAGTTCTGATCATCTGTACCAAAATAATAGCAAAGTGACAATAAATTACACTTGACATTCTCAATTACTCTTTTTACAGTGCTCAGCACCACAGAAAACAGGCACATGTGCTACTACAACAACGAGCACTATAACACTTTTTAACAACCATATTGTGCATTGCACCTTTAAGATACATTGAAGCTTTAGTAAAACGTACCCATAGCTAGTCGTTTTTGCCTCCAAAAAGGGCTTTTTCCATGTCAAAATGGCTAGCGGAGATTAGCATAGAAGCTAGCGGAGATCAGCACAGAAACTAGCGCCGATGCAGGGCAACATGTGCTAACAAAGCTATGGGCACTCATCAACTTCAGTATCAATTGTTGAAAATCATAAGAATGCCGTTACCACCACGTTAGCTTCACAACAACACGGGAAAGGAGTTCTCTGGTCAGTGTCTGATGCGAGATTGAGCGGCGCGCAGGAGTACGCAATGCTCAGGGGCGCAACCTTGACCTTATTGGCTGTGATTTCAGACTACACAGTTATTGGTTTCTCAGTGTGTCAAACAAAATACATTAATTACGTCATTTTAAAACTTTAACACTATTCAATCATGTTTTGATCAACCTATTTATGAAATTATATTTAAATGTTTTTTATCAATATTTATTCCCATTGTGATTTTTACCAAGTGTTATCAATATTTCTTTTGTTTTTTTTCTCTCACATTTTTAACACTGAGTTACAAGAGCATGACCTGGACTAGATTAGGACAGGAGCAGGACCAGAACAGGACCAGACTAGGACCAGACCAGGACCAGAGCAGGACCAGAGCGAGAGCATGACCAGAGAAGGACCAGAGAGCAGGACCAGAGCAGGACCAGAGCAGGACTGGAGCAGGAGTAGAACTTGAGCAGTTTAGAGGAGGACCAGAATAGTAATAGAGGACGAGCAGGACCAGAGCAGTACTAGAGCAGGAGAAGCTTTGTAGCAGGACTAGAGCATGACCAGAGCAACACTAGAGCATGACTAGAGCAGGACCAGAGCAAGACCAGAGCAGAACTGGAGCTGGCGAAGAGCAGGCGAAGAGCAGGCGAAGAGCAGGAGTAGAATAGGAGTAGAGCAGGACCAGAACAGGTCTAGACCTGCAGGACCCAAGCAGGAGAAGATTAGAGGCAGAGCAGGACAAGAGCAGGACTTGTGCAGGAGCAGTATCAGAGCAGGACCATTAAAGGCCAGAGCAGGACTAGAGAAGTACCACAGTGGGATCAGACCAGGACTAGAACAGAACCAGAGTAGGACTAGAGTAGGAACTGCGGTCATAAAGCCTCTCCTAAAGAAGAGCAGTCTTGATGCCGCAGTACTGAGTAATTACCGGCCCATCTCTAATCTGCCATTTTGGGGCAAAGTCCTTGAAAAGGTTGTTTACCTTTGTTACCAACACAGTTCACTGATTTCCTGCTTGAAGTAAAGCAACTCATTTGTAATTGTTTATCACACGCAGTCAGAGGGAAGTTTGTAGACCTCAATCACAGCAGACTGAGAGAACCTGCTCTTGTCAAGGTGACAAATGACATCAACCAACCTGAACTATTCATAGACGCGGCGCAAGCCTCAGTCTAATTCTGTTAGATCTGAGTGCATTCAGGCTTTATGACAACTGATCGAGTCATGGATCAACTCTTACAGAGACTCTAGGACTGGGTGCGGACATACTGGCACTGAGCACTAGAACTGGTTAAAGTCCTATCTGGAACAGACAGGAAATACTTTGTCGAAGATATTGGTAACTGTGTCTCAGACCAGATGCCGCACTGAACCTGTGGGGTGCCCCAAGGAGACAATCTCTGAGGACCAAATTCTATTACAACCTCAATACAAATACTGCACTGCCAAGATGTATAGGAATCAGTTGAGACACAGCACGAGAATGTGTCCTAATACAAATTAACGCAGACGACACTGCAGATGTGATGTGTTACACTGAACGGCAGGATTGAATATGGGACCAAGTGGATTCACTCCATGTCACTACGCATGACAAACAGATCAGTGTGTAGGATAGCAAAACAACTTTCGAAACAGCTGGAACTCAGAACCAAGACTGAAATCATCGACTTTGGCCACAGAAACAAAGAGAAACGATGTAAAACTGGTCACAAAATCGCAGAGCTGGACCTAAGAGTCTCGCTCTAAAACACTACAAATCAAGTATATGAGTAATCTGGGTAAATCAATGGACTGCAAAATTTGACATTTTTAACAGCACGACGTCAACTAATAACTCAGCAGACTTTGGTACCATCTTATAAAAAACATTGCCAAAAATCACAAAAAGTAATGGTGTCCTAAAACAGACTGGAAGAGACTTATCCATGCGTTTGGTCTCTAGTAGATTAGGACACTACTGTATACGGCCATAGCTCACTTGAGCCCATCACCAAGCGAGCTGTAAAAAAGCTGCAGTAACATCCAGAACGCTGCTGCTCGGAAAGTCCTGAACACACAGGACGTACGATCACATTAGTCCTGAGCTCAGAGTCCTCTGCACTGGCTCCCTGTAGTCTGACAGAAGAATAGACATTCAAAGCAGCTCAAGCACTGTGATATACAAGTCCTCTCCAATCAGGCTAGACACAAAAAGTACATCTCAAGAGACATGTTAGTGACATCACCATGAACCAATCGATCCGGAATCTGATGCACCTCAGGGAACGAAGCCATAATGGACATGAATGCCCACAATTACAGGACTAAACATGGGGAATCCTGCGTTACTCAGAGTTATTAATGCAGCTAAATCTGGAACAGTCATTCCCTGAGATGTGAGACAGGGCACCGCTAACATGCAGAACTGTGCAATGTTCAAAATCTAAAGCACTAAAAACTGTTTTGTTGGCAGTGCATTAATGACTGAAAATACTTTTTTATTTTTTTTTTTATTTGACACTCTTAATTTATGAGTCTTGAAACTAAGATTGTGATTTATTGTGATTATCTGCCAATGTCTTTTGTGATTTTAATGCATATTATTTTCCTGTTAGTGGATGAAGCACTATTGAAATTGCTCTTGTGTACGAATTGTGCTCTACAAATAAACTTGCGCGTTGCCTTAGCAATATGCCTAGGACCACGAGCAGTACAAGGATCTAGGAGGCAGAAAACAAGGACTGGAACAGAGGAAACCAGAGCAGGAACTAGAGTAGGACTAGATCAGTACTAAAGCGCAGGACTAGGCACTAAAGAAAGGACCAAGAGCAGTACGACCAAGAGCATGAGTAAAAGAAAACAGATTGAGAACTGAGAGCAAGAATAAGACGACGCAGCGAGCACAAGCAAGAGCATGACAAGAGAATGAACAGAAGCAAGTTACTAGAGCAGAAGACGCAGAGCATGGATCAGAGACAGGGAACCTGAGCAAAGACCCAGAGCAGTTCTTGAGCAGTAGTAGCAAATGAACAGGACCAGTGGAGCACTAGATCAGTACTAGTGCAGGAGTAGCACTAGAGATGGACTAGAGCGGGACCAGAGCAGGAACGGAGCACAACTAGAGCAGGACCAGAGAAGTACTAGAGAAGGACCATAGCAGGACTAGAGTAGGAGTAGCAATTGAGTAGGACCAGATTAGGACCAGAGCAGGACAAGGGTAAGACTATAGCAGGAACAGAGAAGGACTGTCACAGTATAAGAGTAGGACCAGAGCAGATACAGAGCAGGGCCTGAGCAGGTCAAGAGCAACTCCAGAGAAGTATCAGAGCTAAATCAGAGCAGGAATAGCGAAGGACCAGATCAGTACTAGAGATGGAGAAGGACAGGGGACATCCTGGAGCAGGAGAGGAGCAGAAGAAGGTAAAGTTAAGGATTTGGGACATGAGCTGTACAGTGGCAGGAATATAGCAGGACAGGAGCAGGGACAGGAGCAGGGCAGGGGCCAGGCTTTTGCCAAGTCTTGGCCCAGAAAGGAAGTCTTTGATACAGGTTAGACTCCTGGCCAATTCCTTTTCGGAACTAGCTCCAGAGACTAGCCTGGATCAAAGCCCTCCTCCGGGCTAGGACTGGGCACCAACCTTGCACCAAAAGCGGCAAAAAGGACCAGGCCAGAGCCCCCAGAGTCAAGCCTGAATCAAAACCTTCCTTTTTTGAGCTTTTATTGGTCACAAGCCTGGCCTCAAAAGGTCCAAAAGTAAAATCCCCAGAGTCTAGCCTGAAAAAAAAGCCCTCCTTTCTGGGGTAAGTGTTGGCACGACCAGGGAAATGGCTCCAGTGTCTTGCCTGAATCAAAGCCTCCTTTCCTGGCCAAGTCTTGCCACCAACCTTGACCCAAAATTGCCAAAGGACCATGGAAATGGCCCCAAAGTCAAGCCTGTATCGAAGCCCTCCTTTTTGCGCTAAGCTAGGGCACAAAACCTAGCTCTAAAAGGGCCAAAAGGACGAGGTCAGATTCCCCAGAGTCGAGCCTAAACGAGATATCTTCTTTCTGGATTAAGATTGGTCACAAGCCCGGCCCCAAAAGGGCCAAAAGGACCAGGCCTGAGCCCTCAGACTTTAGCATGAATAAAAATGGCACCAACCAAGCCCCAAAAGGGTCAAAAGCTGCAAATTTGGTTCGAATTTCTCTTGGAGTTTTTTTCAGAACTCACAATCAACGTTGCATGAGCTGTAAAAGCTGATCCTGCAGTAAAACATTGAAAGCAGCTATAACTCAAAATGCAACATGATAGACTCAAATTTTAAAAGACATTGTGTAGAATGACAAGTCCTACTAACTCAGCAAATATGGTTTAGATATCTCTTGTACTTTTTTCAGAACACATAAATTACTTTTCAAGGTCTGAAAATGCATATAAAGCAATCCAAAATTAAAAAAACACCATAACTCCAAAACACGATGAAGACCTAAACTTTAAACAATATATTGCATATATTTACTTTCTCAGCAAATTTGGGCCATATATATCTTGTAGTTTTTTTAAGATCTCACAATCAAAGTTTCATGAGTTGTAAAAGCTAATCCTGCAGTTAAATCATTGAAAACAACTGACCCAAAATCTTGGGTCAGTCTTGACCCAGAAAGTAGGGCTTTGATGCAGGCAAGACTTGATGAGGTCCTTTTAGCCTTTTGGTGCCAGGCTAGTGCAAGACTGATTACCCAGGAGGAGGGCTTTGATCCAGGCCAGACTCTGGAGCAATTTCCCTGGACCTTTTATGACTTTTGGGGCCTGGCTGGTGCAGAAAATTAGCCCATCAAGAAGGGATTATTTTGGAAAGGCTTGTGACCAATCTTACCCCAGAAAGTAGAATTTTGATTCAGGCTAGACTCTGGACCCATTTCCCTGGTCCTTTAGGGACTTTTTGGGCCAGGCTGGTGCAAATACTTAGCCAAGAAAGGGTGGTTTTGATTCAGGCTAGACTCTGGGGGCTCTGGCGTTGTCCCTTTTGGCCCTTTTGGCTGCAGACTGGTGCCAAGTCTAAACCCCGAAAGGAGAGCTTCCCCAGAGTCTAGCCTGAAACAAAGCCCTATTTTCTTGGCTAAGTCTTGAATCCAGCTTGTCCCCAAAAGGGCCAAACGGACCAGGCCAGAGCTCCCTGAGGCTACCCTGAATTAAAATCCTCTTTTCTTGGCTAAGTCTTGGCGCCAGCCTGGCCCAATAAGTCCCAAAAGGACCAGGTAAATTACGCAAGAGTCCAGTCTGAGCCATTTCCCTGGCCCTTGGGGACTTTTGGGCCCGGCTGATTCACAGAATTAGCTCATAACGAAGGGGTTTAATTCAGACTAGACTCTGGGGGCACTGGCCTTGTCCTTTTCAGCCCTTTTTTTGGACAGACTTGTGACCAATCTTAGCCCAGAAAGTAGAATTTAGATTCAGGCTAGACTCTGGAGCCATTTCTCTGATCCTTTAGGGACTTGTGGGGCCTGGCTGGTGCCAAGACTTACCCCCGAGGGGAGGGCTTTGTTTCAGATTAGGTTTTGGGGGCTTTTGCCTTGTCCTTTTGGCCCTTTTTTGGGCAAGGCTTATGACCAATCTTAGCCCAGAAAGGAAGTCTTCGATACAGGCAAGACTCTGGAGTGATTTTCCTGGTCCTTTTGGGACTTTTTTGGCCAGGCTGGTGCCAACACTTAGCCAAGAAAGGAGAGTTTGCATTCAGGCTGGACTCTGGGGGTTACGGCCTTGTCCTTTTGGCCCTTTAGGGGCCAGGCTGGTGCCAAGTCTTAACCCAGGAAGAAGGGCTTTTATTCAGGCTAGACTCTGGTGGATCTGTCCTGGTCCGTTTGGCCTTTTTTTGGCCAGGTTGGTTCAAAGACTTATCCCAAAAAGGAGGATTTTAATTTAGGGTAGACGCTGGGGCCATTTCCCTGGTCCTATTGGCGCTTTTGGGGACAGGTTGGTTCAAAGACTTACCCCAGAAATTAGGGCTTTGTTTGAGGCTAGACTATGGGGCTCTGGGGTGGTCCTTTTGGCCCTTTTAGGGCCAGGTTAGTGCCAAGACTTATCCGAGGAAGGAGGGCTCCATTAAGGCTTGACTCTAGGGGGTCTGGCCTGGTCCGTTTGGTCCTTCTGGGCCAGGTTGGTTTCAATACTTGGCCAGGAAAGGAGGGCTTTGATTAAGCCAAGCCTCTAGAGTTATTTTACTGGTCCTTTTGGGACTTTTTGGGCCAGGCTGGTGCCAATACTTAGCCAAGAAGGGAAGGTTTGCATTCAGGCTAAACTCTGGGGGTCCTGGCCTTGTCCTTTAGGCACTTTAGGGGCCAGGCTGGTGCCAAGTCTTAACCTAGAAAAGAGAGCTTTGACACAGGCTAGACTCTGGGTGCTCTGGCCTGGTCCGTTTGGCCCTTTTGGGGGAAGGTTGGGTCCAAAACTTCGCCAGGAAAGGATGGTTTTGATTCATTCTAGACTCTGAGGGCATTTTGTTGGTCCTTTTGGCTCTTTTGGGGACAGGCTGGTGCCATGACTGACCCGAGAAAGGAAGGTTTTGATTCAGGCTAGACTCTGGGGGCTTTCAACTGGTCGTTTGTGCCCTGTTGGGGCCAGGCTTTCTGGGGTAAGTCTTGCCACCAACCTGGACCCAAAAGGGCCAAAGGACCAGAGAAATCGCTCCAGAGTCTAGCCTGAATGAAAGCCCTCATTCCCTGGCCAATTCTTCAAATCAACCTGGCACCAGCGGCCGAGGAAGACGCCGTCGCCAAACTGCGCATTTACCGGGAGCGTCGTCTGCTCACCCGAGCATTCCAAGGCAGTATAAGCCCCCCCCATCCCGCTCCTCCAGACAGGGAAGAGTACTGGGCAGCACCCTTTCACGGGCGAGTCGAGATCAAGCGGAAACCGAATGAGAGTCAGCGTTCCGTGCACCGTTACCGATCTGGTGGCCCCACTCCCGTGATGACGGAGGGCGAGGAGGAATCGGAAATGGAGGGACCGGGCCCCAGCCGAAGTCCAGTTTCTGTTGCCGCTGGGGTCCTGGATCACCTCCAGACGCTGCAGAGGGCGTGCGAGGTTGAAGAGCAGCGGCTTTGTGACCTATTCTTCGAGGCCGATGAAGAACCGCTCATATGGAGTAGAAACCGTTTCTCCAGGCAGACCGTTTCTCTAGGCAGTTGAGGAGCATCTGAATCCACAGGTCATCGATGTGCCTGCTCCGCTCCCATCGGGGAAGTGGGAGAAAAAGACAAAAAAGCAATGAACAAATTGCCAGTGAAATTTAATATTAAATATTGTTTGATAGAGAAGTAGTAGGAAAAAGAGGATAGTGCTCAAGTTGCCATACTTCCTCCAGCATAGTTGCTCCTAGGGCAGCATAGCTGGGAACTGCAGGATTTTATTTCTGTTCCTAACTGGCCTGACCATAAGCCATTTCAAAGAGGAACGTTTTAAGCCTGGTCTTAAATGAAGAGACTGTGTTGGCCTCTTTAACATGGACAGGAAGCCGATTCCACAACACAGGAGCTTGGTAGCTAAACGCTCTACCTTCTACTGTACTTTTAGAGACTGTTGGGACCACCAGAAGTCCAGCATTATGACAGTGAAGTGCTCTGTGTGGATGATAAGGTACTATAGCCTCTTTAAGGTAGGATGGGGCCAGGTCATTTTATGGCTTTGTAAGTCAGGAGGAGGATTTTGAATTTGATTCTAAACTTGACAGGGAGCCAGTGAAGAGACTTGAGCACCGGCGTAATGTGCTTTCTTCTTTTAGTTCCTGTTAGTAATATTGCTGCTGCATTTTGAACCAGTTGAAAGCTTTTTATGGCGCTTTTAGGACACGCTGCGAGCAGGGAGTTACAGTAGTCTAATCTAGATGTTACAAACGCATGGACAAGTTTTTCAGCATCGCTTTTAGGCAAGATTTTTCTGATTTTGGTAATATTACGCAGATGGAAATAGGCTGTTTTACAGGCTTGATTTATATGTGCTTTGAATGAGAAATCTTGGTCAAATAAGACTCCAAGGTTTCTTACAGTGGAGCTGGAGGCTACACTGACATTGTTCAGTGTGACTATCTGCTCAGATAAAGCGTCTCGTAGATGACCGGGGAAAATCTGCCTACTGTCCTATAAGCAGGCTCTGCGTAAGGCCCAAACCAGATACTATTCAAATTTAATAGTAGTCAACAAAAAATAACACTAGATTTCTTTTCAGCACTTTAGCCAGGCTAACAAACTGTCACAGCGCAGTAGAGCCCTCAATCCCAGCTACTCTCAGCTCTAATGATTTTCTTCTATTTTTTAAGAATAAATTAAAAACAATCAGAGATAAATTAGATGAAACTACTCCCATTATTAGCCCTGAACAAGCCCAAGCTGTAAAACTAGTGTCCCATATAAATCCATCAGTAACACTAGAAAGGTCCACTGCTGTTGATCAAGCAGAGATAACTTCAGCCATTATGTCCTCTAAAACGTCATCTTGTATTCTAGACCCGATTCCAAGCAGACTCCTCAAAGACATTCTCCCCCTAATTATAGATTCTATTCTTAATATAATAAATACTCCTCTAAAAAGTGGTTATGTTCCACAGTCCTTCAAACATGCAGTCATTAAACTGCTTCTGAAAAAGCCTAATCTTGATCCTGACCAGTTGATAAACTACAGACCTATTTCAAATCTACCCTTTGTCTCTAAAATCCTTGAAAGAGTTGTAGTTAAACAGCTTTGTCGCCATCTACAGGACAATAACTTATTTGAGGTTTTCCAGTCAGGGTTCAGAGCCCACCACAGCACTGAAACGGCACTAGTTAAAGTCACAAATGATTTGTTATTAGCTGCTGACGATGGACTGGTCTCAATCCTGGTTCTATTGGACCTCAGTGCAGCGTTCGACACCATCGACCACATTCTACTGCAGAGGTTAGAATCTGATGTAGGTGTCAGAGGGACAGCCCTCAGCTGGTTTAAATCCTACCTATCGGATAGGTACCAGTTTGTTAATGTAAACCAGAGCTCCTCACCCTGTTCTAAAGTAACCTACGGTGTGCCACAGGGTTCAGTTCTCGGTCCAATTCTGTTTACTCTTTATATGCTGCCGTTAGGTAACATTATCAGAAAGCATAGCATTAACTTCCACTGCTATGCAGATGACACACAGCTGTATTTATCAATGAAACCTGATCAGACCGATCAAGCAGACAGACTTGATACTTGTGTGAAGGATATAAAACCTGGATGACACTTAATTATCTGCTTCTTAACCCTGAAAAAAACTGAGGTCATCGTACTAGGCCCTAATCATCTACGAGACGCTTTATCTGAGCGGATATTCACACTGGACAACGTCAGTGTAGCCTCCAGCTCCACTGTAAGAAACCTTGGAGTCTTATTTGACCAAGAGCTCTCATTCAAAGCACACATAAATCAAGCCTGTAAAACAGCCCATTTCCATCTGTGTAATATGGCCAAAATCAGAAAAATCTTGCCTAAAAGCGATGCTGAAAAACTTGTCCATGCGTTTGTAACATCTAGATTAGACTACTGTAACTCCCTGCTTGCAGCGTGCCCTAAATTAAACGCTTTCAACTGGTTCAAAATGCAGCAGCAAGATTACTAACAGGAACTAAAAGAAGAGAGCACATAACGCTGGTGCTCGAGTCTCTTCACTGGCTCCCTGTCGAGTTTAGAATCAAATTCAAAATCCTCCTCCTGACTTACAAAGCCATAAATGACCTGGCCCCATCCTACCTTAAAGAGGCTATAGTACCTTATCATCCAAACAGAGCACTTCGCTCTCAAAATGCTGGACTTCTGGTGGTCCCAACAGTCTCTAAAAGCACAGTAGAAGGTAGAGCGTTTAGCTACCAAGCTCCTGTGTTGTGGAATCAGCTTCCTGTCCATGTTAAAGAGGCCGACACAGTCTCTTCATTCAAGACCAGGCTTAAAACGTTCCTACAGGTTTCTTCTTTTTCCCAAAGAGGTTTGGTAGTTTTTCCTGGCCAAGAAGGAGGGTCTAAGGACAGGGGAGCTTGGGACATCTGTCTAAGGACACAGGACGCTGGGACATTTCAAGTCCCTATGAACATTGTTTATTTTGTTTTCCACTGTAGCCCCTCGAGGCAACTACCGTTGTGATTTTGGGCGTTTGTGCTTGTGACTGTGAGTTGGTTTATTTACATTTTTAGCAAAACCAATGCTATCTAATAGGGCGTTGAAAGAATTACTGAGAGAGTTATCGTTCTCGTTCACGTGGATATTGAAACTCCAACTATCACTACTTTATCCCAGTCCAACACCAAGTTTGATATAAAGTCTGAGAACTCTGTCAAAAACTCTGAATAGGGACCAGGAGGTCGGTAGAGAACCACGAACAGGACTCCTTTTTGGTTTCTCCAATTTGGACATGTGATTGAGGCTTTCAAATGAGCGAAATGCATTGGTAATTTTAGGACTCAAGAGTAGGCTTGAGTGTGAGATCACTGCCACACCACCACCTCGGCCTGTGCTCCTGGCAGTCTGAAAGTTAACATGAGTGGGTGGGGTGGACTCATTTAGTCTGACATAATCATCTTGTTGAAGCCAAGTTTCAGTTAGAGCTAGAAGATCTATGTTACAATCATTCATTAATTCATTAACTAAAAGCGATTTAGAGGAAATTGACCTAATCTTTAGCAGTCCACATTTTACATACTTATTTATTTGTTTATTTGTATCATTTGTAAGTGTTAAGTTCTTTGGTCTGACGCCTGAACTAGCTTTTCTGAGGTTTGACTTTTTGACATTATTTGCACGAGGGACACACACAGTCTCTATCTGCCTTGAGTCCGAACACTTTTAATTTGTGACATATCGGGCGAGAGCTCAGCGACAGAGGAGCGTCTTACACTGCTGCTCTGCGCCGGGGCTCATCCCTGGGTGGTCACTTTAGACGACTAAGGCTATCAGTCAAATTCCGAACTAAAAGAGATGTAACCTCCGAAGTCGGATGGATGCCATCCCTGCCATCTAAGACCTTCATCCTCGACTTAAGCCGACCACGTTCTGGAGCCGGTCCATCAACAGGATGGCTTCAATTGTCTTCACCCCCACCTCCGCGATCAAGTAAGACACCACAATCCACGGAAACCCCCTGACAGGCGGTAGCTCTAAAGAGGGCCCTCGACCTAGCATCCCGATGCTCACATTTGGTGACCCCGTGGAGTTTGTTCATATGAAGATGGTACTAGAGGACCAGCTGCCCCCGGAAACCACTGAGACTTTCCAGTATCGGATCCCGTTTGATCATTTACAGTTGAGGGATGCGAAGAAGATAGCCAAGGCATACATCCACTCAGCCACCCCTCATAGCAGTACCATGAGGGCCCTGACCAATTGACTGGGCCAGCCCCACCAACTGGCCTTAGTAAGGATCAACGAAATGATGGATACCCCAGACGTTCGCTGGGGGGACGCTGACGCGTTTGCAGGATTTGCCATTGAAGTTCAGTCACTCGTAGGCATCTTGAAGACCCTGGGCCCGGACGGTGCGGTTGAACTCCAGTTCCGGCTCTCACGTGGCTCGACTCTGGAGAAAGCTACTGGACAAGACCCGCGTTCCGCCATGACGCGTTACGACCTCCCGGGGGCGACGTGCACTCTCGACAAACTGGCCAAATGGTTGGAGGCAGAAACCATGTGTTGGAACTACATCGGATGGTCCTCGTCCGGGAGCACGAGAGAAAAACCTGATACCCACCCTCACAGACCTGGTGCTATGTTTACTCAGCTCGAAACTCTACTGATGACATAACCTGGGAAAGACACTACTAGAGCTGACAAGACCAAACAAATAGAGCCATGGCCCTTCTTCCCTGTTCCTCGACCCTATCTCGAACAAGCCTGTTCTAAAAGGGCCAAAATTACCAGGCCAGAGCCCGCAGAGTCTAGCCTGAAACAAAGCCCTCCTTCCTGTGGTCTTTTCACAAGCTCGTCACCAAAATGGCCAAAAGAACCAGGCCAGTTCACCCCAGAGTCTATTCTGAAAAAAATACCTCCTTTCTGGGGTGAGTCTTGGCACCTTTCCCCACCAAAAGGACCAAAAGGACCAGGCCAGAGATCCCAGAGTCTAGCTTACTTTGGTCACAAGCTTGGCTCCAAAAGGCCAAGTCTAGCTGGAATCAAATCCTCCTTTTCTGGCAAACCTGTCTTGAAACAAGCCTGGGCTCAAAAGGGCCAAAAGGACCAGGTCAATGCCCCCAGGGTCCTTTCTTAAATAAAGCCCTCCTTTCTGGGGTAAATCTTGGCACCAGCCAGTCCAGAAAAGGGCCAGGGAAATGGCTCCAGTGTGTAGCTTGAACCAAATCCTCCTTTTCTGGCCAAGTCTTGAAAACAACCTGGCCCCTATAAGGCCAAATGGACCATGCCAATGCCCCTTGAGTCTAGCCTGAATGAAAGCCCTCCTTCCTGTGTTAAATCTTGACACTAACCTGGCCCCTGAAATTGCCAAAAGGACAAGGTCAGAGCTTCCAGAGTCTAGCCTGAATCAAAATGATCCTTTCTGGGCTAACTTTGGTCACAAGCCTGGCCCCAAAAGGGCCAAAGGAGACATTGCCCAGGAAGAATCATGCCTGTACCAACAAAGCCCTCCTTTCTGGACTAAGCACAAACCTGGTCCTAAAAGGGCAAAAGGACTAGGCCAGATTTCCCAGAGTTTAGCCTGAATAGAAGCCCTCCTGTACTTGTTCATTAGCTGTAAGAGCAGATCCTGCAGTAAAACCGTTGAAAACAGCTATAACTCAAAAACGCAGCATGATAGGCTCAAACTTTAAAAGACATATTGTGTGGAATGACAAGTCCTACTTGCTCAGCAAAATTGGTTACTATATATCAATTTGTTTTTTTCAGAACTTACAAATAACTGTTCAATGGCTGAAAATGCATTTAAAGCAATAACACAATATATTGTGTACATTGAAAACATCTACTTGCTTAGCAAATTTTATTGTAGTTTTTTCAGAACTCACGATCAACGTTTCATGAGCTGTAAGAGCTGATCCAGCAGTAAAACCATTGAAAACAAATTAGCTATAACTCAAAAATGCAACATGATAGACTCAAACTTTAGAAGACATATTGTGTAGAATGACAAGTCCTACTTGCTCAGCAAATTTGGTTCATATATCTCTTGTAGTTTTTTTCAGAACTCAAAATCAAACGTTTCATGAGCTGAGGGAGCTGATCCTAAGGTAAAAGTATTGAAAGCAGCTAGAACACAAAATGATAGACTGAACTTTAAGAGACATATTGTGTAGAAAAACAAGTCCAACTTACCTAGGACCAGGCCAGAGCTCCCAGAGTCTAGACTGAATCAAAATGATCCTTTCTGAGCTAACTTTGGTCACAAGTCTGCCCCAAAAGGGCCAAACGGACCAACCAAAAGCCCTCAGAGTCTAGTCTGCATCAAAGCCCTCGTTTATGGGCTAAGACTTGACACAAGCCTGGCTCAAAAAGTCCAAAACGGACCAAGCCAGAGCCTCCAGAGTCTAGCCTGAAACAAAGCCCTCCTTTCTGTGGTAGTATTTTACAAGCTTGTCACCAAAATGGCCAAAAAGACAAGGCCAGTACACCCCAGAGTACAGCCTGAAACAAGCCCTCTTCCAGGGTAGGTCTTGGCACCAGCCCTTCCCCAAAAGGGCCAAAAGACAAGGCCAGTGGCCCCACAGTGTAACCTGAATAAAATCCCTCCTTTCTGGGCCAAGTCTTGGCACAAACTTGGCCCCAAAAGGGTCAAAGGACCATAGAAATTCTCCCAGAGTCTAGCCTGTATCGAAGCCGCCAAAAGACCGGACCAGAGCCCCAACAGTTTAGCCTGAATCCAAGTTCTCCTTTCTAGGCTAAGTTGGTAACAAGCCTGGCCCAGAGGCTATAAGGACCATGCAAAAGCCCCCAGAGTCTAGCCTGAAACAAAACCCTAATTTCTCGGTAAGTTTATGCACCAGCCTGTCACCAAAGGGGCTAAAAAAACAGGCCATTGCCCCTGGAATCTAGCCTGAATCAAAATCCTCCTTTCTGAGTTAAGACTTGGCACCAGCCAGCCTCCAAAATGGCCAAAAGGACAAGGCCAGAGCCCCCAAAGTCTAGCCTGAATCAAACACACCTTTCTTGGCTCAGTCTTGCACCAGCCTGGCCAAAAAAAGGACAAAAAGGACCAACCAAAAGCCACCAGAGTTCATTCTGAATTAAGGCCCTGGTTTCTGGCCTAAATAACCAGCTTGGCTCCAAAAATTCAAAAAAGGATCAGGGAAAGGGCTAAAGAGGCCAGACTGAATCAAAGCCCTCCTTACTGTGCTTAGTCTTTCCAGAAACCTGTCCCCAATAGGGAAAAAAGGACCAACCAAAAGCCCCAAGAGACTAGCTTGTATCGAAGCCCTCTTTCTGGGCTATATCTGGAAACAGCCTGGCCCCAAAAGAGCCAAATGGACAAAGCCAGTGCCCCCAAAGTCTAGCCTGAATCAAAGCCTTCCTTTCTGGCTAAGTCTTGCCACAAAACCTGGCCCCAAAATGGCCAAAAGGACCAGCCAAAAGCCCGAAGAGACCAACCAGAATTAATACCCTCCCTTCCTGGCCAAATCTTGAAAAAACTCTGGCCCCAAAAGAGACAAACGGACCAGCCAGAGCCCCCAGAACCTAGCGTTAATATAAGACCTCCTTGACGGATTACGTCTTGGCACCAACCTTGTCCCAAAAGGGCAAACTGGACAAGCTCAGAGCCCCCAGAATCCAGAGTGAATCAAAGTTCTACTTTGCATTGCTAGGAATGGTCACAACACTGGCCCCGAAAGAGCCAAAAGGACCAGGCAAAAGCCCCCGGAGTCTAACCTGCGTAAAAGGTCTCCTTCTTGGGTGAGATTTGGTACTAACTGGCTCCAAAATGGGCAAAAAGGTTGAGGCAAGAGACCCCAGAGTCAAGCCTGAATCAACAGCCTCCTTTGGGCGCGTTTTTGCACCAGCCTGGCCAAAAAAGTCCCAAAAGGACCAGGAAATCACTCCTGAGTCTAGCCTGAATCAAAGCCCTCCTTTCCTGGCTAAGTCTTGACGCAACCTGGCTTCCAAAGGGCCAAACGGACCTGGCAAGAGCCCAGCCGAATAAAAGTCATCCTTCCGGGGTAGTTTTTTCACTAACCTGTCCCCAAAAGGGCAAAAAGACCAGCCAAATGTCCACAGAGTATACCCTGAATCAAAGCCCTCCTTCCTGGGGAAAGTTTTTGCACTGACTTGGCCCCAAGAGGGCGAAAAGAACCAGCACAGAACCCCCAGAGTCTAGCATGAATAAAAAATCTACTTTACAGGCTAATATTGTCACAACACTGGCACTAAAAGGGCCTAAAGGACAAAGCAAAAGCCCCCAGAGTTTAACCTGCGTCAAAGCTCTCCTTTCGGGTTAAGACTTTGGTACTAGCCTGGCCCCAAAAGGGAAAAAAGGACGACAACAGAGCCCCCAGAGTGTAGCCGAATCAAAAACCTCCTTTCTTGGCTAAGTCTTGGCACCAGCCTGGCCCAAAAAGTACCAAAAAGGACCAAGAAAATCACTCCTGAGTCTTGGACTCAACCTGAACTTCAAAGGGCCAAACGGACCTGGCAAGAGCACCCAGGTCTAGCCGAATCAAAGTCATCCTTTCTGTGGTCACTTACCTGTCCCCAAAAAGGCAAAAGGACCAGCCAAATGCCCAAAAAGTCCACCCTGAATCCAAAGACCTCCTTTCCTGGCTAAATATTTAACACCTGGCCCGAAAAAGGCCAAACAGACCAGGCCAAAGCGCCCAGAGTCTCGTCCGAATCAAAAACATTGTTTCTGTCTTTTCACCAGCCTGTCACCAAAAGGGCCAAAAGGACCAGGGAAATGGCTCCATATCAAGCCGAATTAACCCTTCTCGGGATAAGACTTGGCACCAGCTTGGCCCAAATAGTCCCAAAAATCAGCTCTTGAGTCTTGCCTGAAGCAAAGCCCTCCTTTCCTGGCTAAGTCTTTGAACCAACCTGGCCCGAAAAAGACCAAACAGACCAGGGCCAGAGCGCCCGAAGTCTCGTCTGAATCAAAACCCTTATTTCTGGCATAAGTCTTTTCACCAGCCTGTCACCAAAAGGGCAAAAAAAAACAAGCCAAATGCCCACAGTGTCTACCCTGAATCAAAAGCCCTCCTTTCCTGATTAAATCTTTGAACCAACCTAGCCCGAAAAAGGCCAAACAGACCAGGGCAGAGCGCCAAAAAGTCTAGTCTGAATCAAAACCCCTCCTTTCTCAGCCAAGACATATACCCGAGCCGAAAAGGGCCAAAAGGACCAGGCCAGAGCCCCACGAGTCTAGCTTGAAACAAAAGCTAGGTTTTGGCACCAAGCTGGACCCCAAAGGGCCAAAGGACCAGAAAAATCACTCAAGATCGAGCCTGAATGAAAGCTCTCCTTTCCTGGCCAAGTGTTGAAATGAACCTAGCACCAAAAGGGCCGCACAGACAAGGCAAAAGCCCCTAGATTATAGCTTGAAACAAAGCCCTCCTTTCTGTGTTCTATCTCTGCACAAACCTGGCCACAAAAGAGCCAAAAGGAGAAGGTCAGAACCCCCAGAGTCTAGCCTGAATCAAAGCCCTCCTTTCCTGGCTAAATCTTGGACTCAAACTGGCCTCCAAAGGGCCAAATGGACCTGGCATGAGCACCCAGAGTCCAGCCTGAATCAAAGTCATCATTTCTGGGGGTAAGTTTTCTTTCTAACTTGTCCCCAAAGGGCAAAAAGGGCCAGCCAAATGCCCACAGAGTCTTCCCTGAATCAAAGACCTCCTTTCTGAACCAACCTGGGCCCCAAGAGGGTAAAAAGAACCATCCCAGAGCCCCCGAGTCTTGCCTGAATCAAATTTCTCCTTTAATAAGATTGGTGACAACACCAAAGGACGAGGCAAAGTCCCCTAGAGTCTACCCTGAAATAAAACTGTCCTTTCTTGGCTAAGTCTTGGCACTAACCTGGCCCTAAAAGAGCCAAACGGACCAGCAGAGAACCCCCAGAGTCTAGCCTGGATAAAAATTCTACTTTACATGGATAAGATTGTCCAACACGGCCCTAAAAGGGTCTATAGGACCAGACAAAAGCCCCCAGAGTTAACCTGAATCAAAGCCCTCCTTCCTGGGGAAAGTCTTGGAACTAACTTAGACCCAAGAGGGCGAAAAGAACAAGCCCAGATGCCCATGAGTCTAGCCTGAATCAAATTTCTCCTTTCTGGGGTAACTCTTTCTACTAACCTGTCCGCAAAAGGGCAAAAAGGGCCAGCCAAATGCCCACAGAGTCTTCCCTGAATCAAACACCTCCTTTCTTGGCAAAGTCTTTGAACCAACCTAGCCCGAAAAAAGCAAAAAAGACCAGGCCAGAGCAACCAGAGTCTAGCCTGAATAAAAGCCCTCCATCCTGGGGAAAGTCTTTGCACTAACTTGGCCCTAAAAGGGCAAAAAGAACCAGCCCAGAGCCCCATGAGTGTAGCCTGAATCAAAATTCTGCTTTACATGGCTAAGATTGGTCACAACACTGGGCCCTAAAGGGCTAAAGGACCAGGCAAAAGCCCCAGGGTTTAACTTGAATCAAAGCCCTCCTTTCTGCGGGTAAGTCTTAGCACCAACCTAAACCCAAAAGGGCCAAAAGGACCAAGAAAAAGCCCCCTGAGTGTAACCAGATTTAAAAGCCCTCCTTTTTGGATTAAGTTTTAGACCCAGCCTGGACCCAAAAGGGGAAAACGGACCAGAAAAAATAGCTCCAGTGTCTAGCTGAATAAAAGCCCTCCTTCCTGGGGAAAGTCTTTGCACTAACTTGGGCCCAAGAGGGCAAAAAAACCATCTTAGAGCCCCTGAGTCTAGCCTGAATCCAATTTCTCCTTTAGTTGACTAAACAAGATGACAGAAACTGAGGCGCAGACCTGAGGGACGGGTCACAGCTACTCTGAAGAGCGCCAACCTCCTCCTTCAAATATCACATCTGAGGAGAGGAAGGCACTCTCAGCACTACAAAAAGATGACAGCATAAACATTCTTCCAGCAGACAAGGGCGCTGCACTGTGATTCTGAACACAGCTGATTATGAACCAAAGTCCACAGCCTGCTCGAGGACCCAGCCACATACGAACGTCTGAAAAGAGACCCGACCAGTGGCTACAAGAAGAAGGTGATAGACTGTTTACAGAAGCTTGAAAAAGAGGAGGTGATAGACAGGCTTCTGTATTACAGACTGTATCCGGGGGAAACCATTCCATGCATTTATGCCTTCCCAAAATTCACAAAGAGAATGTTCCACTCAGACCCATTGTGTGCAGCACAGATTCCATCACATACAAAGTGGCCAAGCATTTAACAACCATCTTGGCACCATTGTGGGGAACTCGGAACATCATGTGGAAAACACACACACTTTTGTGGACAAAGTGAAACATCTCCAATTGGACCCAGATGACCTGATGGTTTCTTATGATGTTGTCCCTCTTCACCTGCATCCCGCCTCTGACGCAGTAGCAGCGGTTAGGACGAAGACTGCAGGAAGACACCCCCTTACAGGAAAGGACCAAACTGACACCTGAACACATCTGCAAACTACTAACATCTGTCTTAACACCACATACTTTCAATTCCGGGGACATTTTTACAGACAGATTCACGGCTGTGCCATGGGCTCGCCCGTCTCTCCCAAAGTGGCCAACTTGTACATGGAGCATTTTGAGAAGAAGGCACTGACCTCATTTTCAGGCATTGCTCCAAGTCTTTGGTACCGTTACGTGGATGACACTTTTGTGACAATTAAGAAACAAGAGCTGGAAGCCTTCTCAGAGCACATCAATGCAGTGGACCGCACATCAGGTTTACAAGAGAAGATGCAAAGGAGACCGGCTTGGCCTTTCTTGATTGTTCCACTATCAGAGGAGAAGACGGGAAGCTCCAGATAGAAGTATATAGGAAACCCACACACATGACCAGTACCTGCTCTTTGGCTCTAACCACCACTACAGCATAAGCTGGGAGTGATCAGAACACTACAACACAGAGCCACAAGCGGTGCCCACCAGCTCAGAGGGGCAAGAGGAAAGAGGAAACACACGTCCGGAATGCTCTCTCAGCCTGTGGATTACCCATTGGGCGCTGAACAAAGTGAAGAGAACCAATAAGCAGGACAAAAGGGACAAAGGGAAACAGAACCAAGAAGAAAGGGTGTCTTATCCCTTATGTCTCAGGACTGTCAGAAAAAACTGCAACGAATTTTTAGACAACACGAAGTCCCTGTTTATTTCAAACCAGGCAACACGTTAAGACAAAAACTGGTTCACCCTAAGGACAAGATGCCGACACAAAAACAGAGCAATGTAGTGTATTCTATCCAATGCAGTGAAGAAAGTTGTAAAGAGCGTACATAGGGGAGACAAAACAGCCACTTCACAAGAGGCTTTATCAGCACAGAAGACACGCAAGTTCAGGACCCCAGAGCGCTGTGCATCTTCATTCTCAAAGCCACAAACCACTCTATTGAAGACAGTGAGGTGGAGATTCTGAGCAGGGAAAAAAGATGGTTTGAAAGAGGAGTTAAGGAGGCAATCTTGTTAAAAAGAGAATCCTTCTTTAAATCGGAATGGAGGTTTTAAGATTCAACCTTCCAGTTGTTTATAATGGTCTGCTGAAACCCTGGAGACGCCCGGGCATTCTGATGCTAAAAGGCACTCAAGGTGAGGCAGGGAACAATAGAACAATAGGCCCATCCCAGTTTCAATGGGCCATTAGCAGGAGGTCCCGCCCTGTGGGCAGGGCTCTCACTGAGTAGGATATAAACAAGAGTTCTCGGACTTGTTTCTCTGATTGAGAATGACTCTTGGATGAGAGTTGAAACGTTTTGTTTTTCTAAAACAGAGTCCAGATGACTACAACTGAATCTTTTTCTACATTAGTTGACTAAGATTGGTGACAACACAGGCCAAAAAAGGGCCAAAAGGACGATGCAAAGCTCCCCAGAGTCTACCCTGAATTAAAACCGTCCTTTCTTTGGCTAAGTCTTGGCACTAACCTGCCCTAAAAGGGCCAAACGGACTAGCACAAAACCACCAGAGTCTAGCCTGAATAAAATTCTACATTACATAGCTAAGATTGGTCACAACGCTGGCCCTAAAAGGGTCTAAAGGACCAGGCAAAAGTCCCCAGAGTTAAACTGCGTCAAAATTCTCCTTTCTGGGTTAAGACTTGGTACAAGCCTGGCCCCAAAAGGGCAAAAAGGACGAGAACAGAGCCCCCAGAATCTAAACTGAAACAACCCTCCTTTCTGGGGTAAGTCTTAGCACCAGCCTGTCCAAAAAAAGGACCAAATGGACAATGGAAATTGCTCCAGAGACTGACTTTAATTAAAAAGCCCTCCTTTCCTGGCTAAGATTTTGAACCCAACCTGGCCCCAAAAGGGCCAAACGGACCAGGCCAGATTCCCCAGAATCTAGCCTGAATAAAAGCCTTCCTTCCTCATGGCTAAGTCATGGCACACTAACTGGCCCCAAAAAGGCCAAAAAGGACCAGGCCAGAGCCCTTGAGTCTATCGTGATTCAAAACTCTCCTTTACTTGGAATAAGATTGGTTACCAACACTGGCCCCAAAAGGGCCAAAAGGACGAGGCAAAGTCCCCCAGAGTCTACCCTGAATCAAAAGTCCTTTCTTGGCTAAATCTGGCAATAACCTGGCCCAAAAGGGCCAAAGGACCAACAAAAAGCCCCAGAGTCTAAGCTGAAACAAAGCCCTCTTTCTGGGTAAGTCTTGGCACCCAGGTCCAAAAAAAGGACCAAAACCTGGAAATTGCTCCAGAGACTGCCTTAAAAAAGCCTCCTTTCCTGCTAAAAACCTGGCCCAAAAGGCCAAATGGACAAGCACATGAATCAAAATTCTCCTTTTTGAGCCAACATTTGTCATAAGCAAGGCCCCGAAAGAGCCAAAAGGACCAAGAAAAAGCCCCCTGAGTCCAACCAGAATCCTTTTTTGTTTAAGTTTTAGATCCAGCCTAGACCCAAAAGGGCTAAATGGACCAGGGAAATGGCTCCAGTGTCTAGCCTTAATCAAAGACCTGCTTTCTTGGCTAAGTCTTGGACCCAAACTGATCCCAAAAGGGCCAAATGGACCAGGCCAGAGCGCCCAGAGTCTAGTCCGAATTAAAAACCTTGTTTTTGGCATAAGTCTTTTCACCAGCCTGTCACCAAAAGCCCCTATAGTCTTGCCTGAATAAAATCCTTCCTTCCTGGGGTCAGTCTTGGCACCAGCAGGCCACAAAAAGGACCAAAAGGACCATGGAAATTGCTCCAGAGACTGGCCTTCTTAAAAAGCCCTCCTTTCCTTGCGAAATTTTGAAACCAACCTGGCCTCAAAAGAGCCAAAAAGGACCAGGCCAGAGCCACCAGAATCTAGCCTTAATAAAAGCCTTGTTTCCTCAGGTAAGTCATGGCACTCTAACCTGGCCCAAAAAAGGCCTAAAGGACCAGGCCAGAGCTCCCCGGAGTCAAGCCTGAATAAATGCCCTCCTTCCTGGGGAAAGTCTTTGCACTAACTTGGACCCAAGAGGGAAAAAAGAACCAGCCCAGAGCCACATAAGTCTAACCTGAATCATATTTTCTCCTTTACTTGAATATTATTGGTGATAGCACTGGCCCCAAAAGGGCCAAAAGGACGAGGCAAAGTCCGCCAGAGTCTACCCTGAATCAAAACCCTCCTTTCTTGGCTAAGCCTTGGCACCAGCCGGGCTCAAAAGGGCCAAAATGACCAGGCTTTGAAAACCAACCCGCCAAACAGACCAGGCCCTGGCCCCAAAAGGGCAAAAAGCGCCCCAGAGTCTAGGTTCTTTTCTGACTGGAATCCCTGAATCAAAACCCTCCTTTCCTGGCTAAGTCTTTGAACCAACCTGGCCCGAAAAAGGCCAAACAGACCAGGCCAGAGCGCCCAGAGTCTAGTCCGAATCAAAAACCTTGTTTCTGAATAGAAGCCCTCCTTCCTAGGGTAAGTCTTAGCACCAACCTAAACCCAAAAGGGCAAAAAGGACCAGCCAAATGCCCACAGAGTCTACCCTGAATCAAAGCCCTCCTTTCCTGGCAAAGTCTTTGAACCAACCTGGCCCGAAAAAGGTCAAACAGACCAGGCCAGACCGCCCAGAGTCTAGTCCGAATCAAAAACCTTGTTTTTGGCATAAGTCTTTTCAACAGCCTGTCACCAAAAGCCCCCAGAATCTTGCCTGAATAAAATCCATCCTTCCTGGGGTAAGTCACCAACCCAAACCCAAAAGGGCCAAAAGGACCAAGAAAAAGCCCCCTGAGCGGAACCAGATTTAAAAGCCTTCCTTTTTGCATTAAGTTTTAGACCCAGCCTGGACCCAAAAGGGCAAAACGGACCAGGAAAATGGCTCCAGTGTCTAGACTAAAATAAAAGCCCTCCTTCCTGGGGAAAGTCTTTGCACTAACTTGGCCCCAAGAGGGTAAAAATAACCAGCCCAGAGCCCCATGAGTCTAGCCAGAATCAAATTTCTCCTTTACTTGAATAAGATTGGTGACAACAGTGGCCCCAAAAGGGCCAAAAGGACGAGGCAAAGTCCCCCAGAGTCTACCCTGAATCAAAACCCCCTCCTTCAAAAGTCTTTTCACTAACCTGGCCCTAAAAGAGCCAAACGGACCTGCACAGAACCGCCAGAGTCTAGCCTGGATAAAAATTCTCTTTCCCGTATCAAAGTTTGCCTTTCTGGGCTAAGACTTAGGCAACTGCCTTGTCCAAAAAGATCCAAAAAGACCAGAAAAAAAAAACCCCAGAGTATAGCCTGAATCAAAGCAGTCCTTTCTGGGCAAAGTCTTTGCACCCACCAGGCCCCAAAACTCCAAAAAGAATCAGGGAAATAGCTCCAGAAACTAGCCTGAATCAAAGCCCTCTTTTCTGGGCTAAGGTTTTGAACTAAACCTGGCCCCAAAAGGCCAGAACTGCCAGGCCAAAGCCCGTAGAGTCTCGCTTGTAATCAAAACCCTCCTTTCTGGGAAAAGACTGGGCTCAAACCTGGCCCCAAATGGGCAAAAATGTCCTGGCCAGAGAGCACAGAGTCTAGTCTGACCCAAAAGCCCTCCTTTCTGGGGTAAGTCTTGGCACCAACCTGGCCACACAAAGGCCAAAAGGACCAGGCCAGTAACCCCAGAGTCCAGCTTGAATCAAAATGGTACTTTTTGGGCTAAGATGGGTCAAAAGCCTGGCCCCAAAATGTCCAAAAGGACCAGGAAAAAACCTCCAGAATCTAGTCTAGAACAAATCACTCCTTTTTGATTGAATTTTACCATACTGTTCCCAAAAAGGGCCAAAAAGGACCAGCCAAAACCCCAAGAGTCGTTTCTGGATCACAACCTTCCTTTCCTGGCCAAGTCTTGAAACCAACGTGGTCCCACAAGGGCCAAACGGACAAGGCCAGAGCCCCCAGAGTCAAGCTTGAATCAAAATTCTCCTTTTTGGGCTAAGATTGGTCAAAAAGCCTGTCCCAAAAAGGACCAAAAGGACCAGCCCAGTGCGCCCTGCATCGAGCCTGAATCAAAACCCTCCTTTCTGGGCTAAGTTTTTACACCAGCCAGGCCCCAAAAGTCCCAAAAGGATAAGGGAAATCGCTCCAGCGTGTAGCCTGAATCAAAGCACTACTTTCTGGGCTAAGTTTTTGGACCAACCTGGCCCCAAAAGGGCAAAACGGACCATGCCAGAGCCCTCTGAGTCTAGCCTGAATCAAAGCCCTCCTTTCTGAGGTAAGTCTTGGCACCAGCCTGTCCCCAAAGGGGCCAAAAGGTTTAAAAGGACCAGGCCAGAGCCCCCAGAGTTGAGCTTGAATCAAAACCTTCCTTACTCAGTTTGACAACTGCCCGAAAGCCCCCGAGTCCCAACCCAGAAAAGCTTCCTCTAAATACTAACCTGCCTTAATGATTTGGGTTGCCTCCGAAACTGAAAGACAATTAACCACTAAATGAAAAACGCTGAGCAAAAAGCCAGAGTAGCATAGAAACCTCAAACTTGGCAATGCCCAGCCTTGGCCAAAAAGTCCAAAAAGGACCAGGAAAATCCTTGCTGATTAGACGACAAAGCCCCCTTCCTCTAAGTTCTTGACTCAACCTGGCCTCGAAGGGCCAAACGACCTGCAAGAAGCACCCAGAGTCTAGTGAATCAAAGCCCTCCTCCTGCAAAGTATTTTAACAACTGGCCATAAAAGGCCAAACAGACAGGCCAGAGCGCCCCCAGTCTATCAAAACCCTGCAAAGTCTGGCCAAATGTGCCAAAATACAAGGCCAGAGACAGAGTTTGCCAATAGAAGCCCTCCTTCCTGTGGTAAGTCTTAGCACCAACCAAAACCCAAAAGGGCCTCCAAATGCCCGCAGAGTCTACATCAAAGCCCTCCTTTCCTGGCAAAGTATTTTAACCAAATGAAAAAGGCCAAACAGACCAGGCCAGAGCGCCCAGTCTAGTCTGATTCAAAAACCTTGTTTTTCGCATAAGTCTTTTGACCAGCCTTACCAAAAAGGCCAAAAGGACCAGGCCAGAGCCCCCTGAGTCCATCCTGAATTAAAATTATCCTTTTTGAGCCAACATTGGTTAAAAGCCTTTTGTGAAGTTTGTTCATTGACAATGGCAATAAACCCTTTCTGATTCTTATTCTGAAGCCTGGCCCCGAAAATGGCAAAAAGGACCAAGAAAAAGCCCTCTGAGTCTAACCAGAATTAGAAGCCCTCCTTTTTGGATTAAGTTTTAGACCCAGCCTGGGACCCAAAAGGGCAAAACGGACCAGGAAAATGGCTCCAGTGTCTAGCCTGAATCAAAGCCCTCCTTTCCTGGCTAACTCTTGGACCCAACCTGATCCAAAAGGGCCAAACGGACCAGGCCACAGCCCCCTGAGTCTAGCCTGAATAAAAGCCCTTCTTCCTGGGGAAAGTCTTTGCACTAACTTGGCCCCAAGAGGGAAAAAAGAACCAGCCCAGAGCCCCGTGAGTTTAGCTTGAATCAAATTTCTCCTTTACTTGAATAAGATTGGTCACAACACTGGCCTTCTAAAGGGCCAAACGGACTTGGCAAAAGCACCCAGAGTCTCTCTGAATCAAAAACCTTGTTTTTGGCATGTCTTTTCACCAGCATGTCACCAAAAGCCCCTAGAGTCTTTCCTGAATAAAATCCCTCCTTCCTGGGGTAAGTCTTAGCACCAACCGAAACCCAAAAGGGCCAAAGGACCAACAAAAAGCCCCAGAGTCTAAGCTGAAAATAAAGCTCTCCTTTCTTGGCTAAGTCTTGGAACCAGCAGGTTAAAAAAAGGACCAAAAGGACCATGGAAATTGCTCCAGAGACTGGCCTTATTAAAAAGCCCTCCTTTCCATGTTTAATTTTGAAACCAACCTGGCCCCAAAAGGGCCAAACGAACCAGGCCAGAGCCCCCAGAATCTAGCCTGAATAAAAATTCCTTCCTCATCATTGAGCCAACATTTGTCATAAGCAAGGCCCCGAAAGAGCCAAAAGGACCAAGAAAAAAAGCCCCCTGAGTCCAACCAGAATCCTTTTTGGTTTAAGTTTTAGATCCAGCCTAGACCCAAAAGGGCTAAATGGACCAGGGAAATGGCTCCAGTGTCTAGCCTTAATCAAAGACCTGCTTTCCTGGCTAAGTCTTGGACCCAAACTGATCCCAAAAGGGCCAAATGGACCAGGCCAGAGCGCCCAGAGTCTAGTCCGAATCAAAAACCTTGTTTTTGGCATAAGTCTTTTCACCAGCCTGTCACCAAAAGCCCCTATAGTCTTGCCTGAATAAAATCCCTCCTTCCTGGGGTAAGTCTTGGCACCAGCAGGCCACAAAAAGGACCAAAAGGACCATGGAAATTGCTCCCAGAACTGGCCTTATTAAAAAGCCCTCCTTTCCTTGCGAAATTTTGAAACCAACCTGGCCCCAAAAGAGCCAAAAAGGACCAGGCCAGAGCCACCAGAATCTAGCCTTAATAAAAGCCTTGTTTCCTCAGGTAAGTCATGGCACACTAACCTGGCCCAAAAAAGGCCAAAAGGACCAGGCCAGAGCCCCGGAGTCTAGCCTGAATAAATGCCCTCCTTCCTGGGGAAAGTCTTTGCACTAACTTGGACCCAAGAGGGAAAAAAGAACCAGCCCAGAGCCACATAAGTCTAGCCTGAATCAAATTTCTCCTTTACTTGAATATTATTGGTGAAAGCACTGGCCCCAAAAGGGCCAAAAGGACAAGGCAAAGTCCCCTGAGTCTACCCTGAATCAAAACCCTCCTTTCTTGGCTAAGTCTTGGCACCAGCCGGGCTCAAATAGGGCCAAAATGACAAGGCCAAAGCCCCTAGAGTCTTGCCTGAATAAAAATTCAACTTTACATGGCTAAGATTGGTCACAACACTGGCCCTAAAAGGGTCCAAAGGACCAGGCAAAAGCCCCCAGAGTTTAACCTGCGTCAAAGCTCTCCTTTCTGGGTTAGGACTTGGTCCTAGACTGGCCCCAAAAGGGTAAAAAGGACGCGGCCAGAGCCCCCAGAGTGTAGCCTGAATCAAAACCCTCCTTTCTTAGCAAAGTCATGGCACTTGCCTGTCCAAAAACGTCCCAAAAGGACCAGGAAATTCACTTCTGAGTCCAGCCTGAATCAAAGCCCTCCTTTCCTGGAAAAGTCATTGAACCAACCTGCCCCAAAAAGGCCTAACAGACCAGAGAGCCCCAGAGTCTAGCTGAATCTAAGACTCATTCTGCCAGTCCCAACCTGCCCAAAAGGCCACAGACCAGCAAGAGCCCCAGAGCCTGAAAAAGCCTCCTTTTCACCACCTGAACCCAACTGGTCAAAAGGAACGGGCAAGTGCCCCCAGAGTCTAGCAAGAATCAAAGCCCGCCTTTCTGCTAAGTCTCAACTGCCTTGTCCAAAGGTCTAAAAGAAAACAAAGCACCCGGTATAGCCTGAATAAAGCAGTCTTTCTGGGCTAGTCTTTGCACCCCAGATACCAAAAGCACAGAAGAATCCGGGAATTTTGCTCCAGAGTCTAGCCTGAATCGAAGCCCTCCTTTCTTGGCAAAGACCAAGCACCAGCCAGTCATCAAAAGCGCCAAAAGGATCAGGTCAGTCTCTCTTTCCTGTTCTAAGTCTTGCCACAAACTGGACCCAAAAGGGCCAAAGGACCAGAGAAATAACTCCAGAGTCTAGCCTGAATCAAATACCTCATTTCCTGGCCAAGTCTTGAAACCAACCTGACCACAAAAGGGCCAAACAGACCAGGCTAGAGCCCCCAGAGTCTAGCATGAAACAAAGCCCACCTTTCTGGGGAAGTCTTGGCACCAACCTGAACCCAAAATGGGTCAAAAGGACCAGGCCAAAAGCCCCCAGAGTCTTGCCTGAAAAAAAGGCCTCCTTCTTATGGCAAGTCATCGAACTAACTTCACCCAAAAAAGGAAAAAAAGGACTAACCCAGAGTCTAGCCTGAAAAAAACCCCTCTTCTTATGGCAAGTCATTGCAGTAACTTCACCCCAAAAAAGGTAAAAAAAGGACTAGGCCAGAGCCCCCTGAGTCTAGCCAGAAACAAAACACTCCTTTCTGGGGTAAGTCTTGGCACCAGATGGTCTCCAAAAGGGTAAAAGGACCAGGCCAGTGCCCCCAGAGTCTAGCTTGTATCAAAACCCTCCTTTCTGGGCAAAGACTAGGCTCACGCTTGGACCCCACAGGCCAAAATCACCAAGAAAAGTGTCCACTGTCTAGCCTGGATCAAAGCTCTCCTTTCTTGGCCAAGATTG
>BJKM01000388.1:566249-690890 GCA_015082035.1 Chaenogobius annularis
ATGATAGACAAAAACTTTAAAGACATAGTTACTCAGCAAATACGGTGCTCTATGAGGTGATCCTGCAGTGAAACAGCCGTACCTCTAAAACACAACATGATACACTCAAACTTTAAAAGACATATTGTGTAAAAAGACAAGTCACTCTGCAAATATGGTTTAGATATCTCCTGTACTTTTTTCAGAACTCACAAATAACTGTTGAAGGGCTGATAATGCATTTAAGCAATAAAAAAAAATTAACAACTATAACTTAAAAACACAATATGATACACCTAAACTTTGCATTTTGAGGTTAGGCTGTTTTACTGCAGGATCAGCTCTTACAGCTCATGAAACGTTGATTGTGAGTTCTGAACAAGAACTACAAGAGATATATGAACCAAATCTGCTGAGCAAGTAGATGTTGTCAATGTACTCAATATATAATTCAAAGTTTAGGTCAATCATATTGTGCTTTTAAGTTATAGTTGTTTATTTGTTTTTATTGCCTTAAATGCATTTTCAGCCCTTCAACAGTTATCTGTGAGTTCTGACAAAAGTACAGGAGATATCTAAACCATATTTGCAGAGTGAATAGGAATTGTCTCTCTACACAATATGTCTTTTAAAGTTTGAGTGTATCATGTGTTTTTGAGGTACGGCTGTTTCACTGCAGGATCACCTCGTACAGCTCATGAAACGTTGATTGTGAGTTCTGAACAAAACTACAAGAGATATATGAACCAAATCTGCTGAGCAAGTAGATGTTGTCAATGTACTCAATATATAATTCAAAGTTTTAGGTGTATCATATTGTGTTTTTAAGTTATAGTTGTTTATTTGTTTTTATTGCCTTAAATGCATTTTCAGCCCTTCAACAGTTTCTTTGTGAGTTCTGAAAAAAGTACAGGAGATTTCTAAACCATATTTGCAGAGTGAATAGGACTTGTCTTTCTACACAATATGTCTTTTTAAAGTTTGAGTGTATCATGTTGAGTTTTTGAGTTATGCTATTTTGAATTGTTTTGCTGCAGTATCAGCTCTTTACAGCTCATGAAACGTTGACTGTGGGTTCTCAAAGAAGGATCCATTTGAACCAAATTTACTGAACAAGTAGATGTTTTCAGTGTACACAATTTATAGTTTAAAGTTGAAGGTCTATCAAATAGTGTTGTTAAGTTATAATTTTTTTTTTTTTTTTGCCTTATATGCATTTTCAGACTTCTAACAGTCATTTGTAAGCTCTGGAAAAAGTACAGGAGACTTTTTTATACATGCTTAGACTTTCGAGTGAATTTGTTGGTGCTTTTGTGACTTTTTCGGCCAGGCTGCTGCAAGGTCAACCCAGAAAGGAGAGCTTTGACACAGGCTGGACTCTGGGGTTCGGGCCAGGTCTGTTTGGCCTTTTTTTGGCCAGGTTTGTTCAAAGACTTAGCCAAGATATAGGAGGACTTTGATATACGGTAGACTGAGGGATTTTGTGTTGTCCTTTTGGCCCTTTTGGGGCAAGGTTTGTGACCAATCTTAGCCCAGAAAGGTCAATTTTGGTTCATTCTCGGCTCTGGGGGCTCTGGGGGCTCTGGGGCTCTGGGGGGGGCTCTGGGGGCTCTGGGGGCTCTGGGGGCTCTGGGGGCTCTGGCTCTTTTTGACCGTTTTGGCTATTTTCCCAGTCTTAGTCCAGAAATGAGGGCTTTTATTAAGGCTAAACTCTGGGGGCTCTGGCCAGGTCCTTTTGACCCATTTTGGGTTCAGGTTGGGGCCAAGACCTACCCCAGAAAGGAGGGCTTTGTTTCAGGCCAGACTCCGGGGGCATTTGGCTGCTCGTTTTGGCCTTTTTTGGCCAGGTTGGTTTCAAGGCTTGACCAGTTAAAGAGGGCTTTGATTCAGGCTAGTCTCATGGGGCTTTTGGCTGTTCCTTTTGGATCTTTTGGGGCCAGGCTTTTGACCAATGTTAACCCACAAAGGAGAATTCATTCAGGATAGACTCAGAGGAATCTGGCTTGGTCCTTTTTTGCCCCTTTTGGGGCCATGTTAGTGCCCAGACTTACCCCAGGAAGGAGGGCTTTGATTCAGGCTAGACTCTGGGGATTTTGGCTGGTCCTTTTGACCCTTTATGGGACAGTTTGGTGCAAAGAGTTAACCCCAAAAAGGAGTGCTTTGTTGTAGGCTAGACTCTGGAGGTTTTTCCCTGGTCCTTTTGGCCATTTTGGGGCCAAGCTTTTGACTCATCTTAAGCCCAGAAAGTTGAATTTTGATTCAAGCTCCACTCTGGGGGCACTGGCCTCGTCCGTTTGGCCCTTGTGTGGCCAGGTTGGTGCCAAGATTTACCCCTGGAAGGAAGGCTTTTGGGTCAGGCAAGACTCTGTGGGCTCTGGCCAGGACATTTTTGCCCTTTTGGGGCCAGGTTTGAGTCCGGTCTTTTCCCAGAAAGGAGGGTTTTGATACACGCTAGAGTGTGGGGGCTTTGGCCTGGCTGTTTTTGCCCTTTTGGGGCCAGGTTGGTTCGAAACCTTAGCCCAAAAAGGACAGCTTTGATTCAGGCAATACTCCGGGGGCTTTTTTCTGGTCTTTTTGGACCTTCTGGGACAGAAATGGGGGGTTTTATTAATGGCTAGACCCTGGGGGCTCTGGCCAGGTCCTTTTGACCCATTTTGGGTTTAGGTTGGGGCCAAGACTTATCCCAGAAATGAGGGCTTTGTTTCAGGTTAGACACTGGGGGCTCTTGCCCCCAGCTTTGGAACCAGGCTTGTTCACAATGTTAGCCCACAAAGGAGAATTATTGATTCAGGATTTACACTTTTAGATCTTTTGGGGCAAAGTTAGTGCCTAAGAAAGAGGGCTTTTATTCAGGCTAGACTCTGGAACCATCTCCCTGGTCCTTTTGGCGACGGGATGGTGCCAAGACTTACAACAGAAAAAAGGGCTTTGTTTTAGGCTAGACTCTGTGTGCTCTTCCCTGGTCTGTTTTGCCCTTTTGGGTCCAGGTTGACTAAGCCAGCAAAGGAGGACTTTTATTCAGGCTAGACGCTGGGGCCATTTCCATCTTCTTTTTGGCCATTTTGCAAACACGCTGATGCCAAAACTTACCACAGAAAGGAGGGTTTTGATTCAGGCTAGACTCTCTTGGAATTTGGCTGGTTCTTTTTGGCCCTTTTGAGGACAGGTTAGTGCAAAAACTTACCCCAGGAAGGAGTGCTTTGATTTAGGCAAGACTCAGGGGGCTCTGGCCTTGTACATTTTGCCCTTTTTGGGCCAGGTTGGTGCCAAGTCTTACCCCAGGTAGGAGGGCACTGATTCAGAATCAGAATCAAAAACTTAGCCCAGAAAGTAGGTGTTGATTCAGTCCAGACTCTGGGGGCTCTTGCCCCTTTTGGAGACCTGCTGGTGACAAGACTTACCCCAAAAAAGGAGGGCTTATTTTCAGGCTAGGCTCTAAGGGGTCTCGCCCGGTCAGTTTCGCCCTTTTTGGCGCCAGGTTTGGCCATGAAAGGAAGGCTTTGATTAAGGCTAATCTCTTGGGGATTTTGGTTGTGCCATTTTGATATTTTGGGGCCAGTTTTGTGACCACAAAGGAGAGTTGATTCAGGATAGACACTGGGGGCTCTGTCCTTGTCCGTTTTGCCCTTTTGGGGACAGGCTAGGACCAAGTCCTAACCCAGACAGAAGAGCTTTTGCGCAGGTAAAACTCTGGGGGCTTTAGCCTGGTCTTTTAGACCCTTTTAGTGTTGTGACCAATCTTAGTAAAGTAGATTTTTTATCCAGGCTAGACTCTGGCGGTTCTGTGCAGGTCCGTAAGGCTCTTTTAGGGCTAGTGCCAAAACTTATCCCAAGATGGTGGGTTTTTTTTTCAAACTAGAGTCTGGGCTTAGCCAAGAAAGGAGGGTTTTGATTCTGGGTAGACTCTGGGGGACTTTGCCCTGTCCTTTTGGCCTTTTGGGGCCAGTGTTGTCACCAATCTTATTCAAGTAAAGGAGAAATTTGATTCAGGCTAGACTCATGGGGCTCTGGGCTGGTTATTTTCACCCTCTTGGGGCCAAGTTAGTGCAAAGACTTTCCCCAGGAAGGAGGGCTTTTATTCAGGCTAGACACTGGAGCCATTTTCCTGGTCCGTTTTTCCCTTTTGGGTCCAGGCTGGGTCTAAAACTTAATCCAAAAAGGAGGGCTTTTAAATCTGGTTACACTCAGGGGGCTTTTTCTTGGTTATTTTGGCCCTTTTGGGTTTGGGTTGGTGCTAAGACATACCCCCGGAAGGAGGGATTTTTATTCAGGCAAGACTCTAGGGGCTCTGGCCTTGTCATTTTGGCCCTATTTGAGCCTGGCTGGTGCCAAGGCTTAGCCAAGAAAGGAGGGTTTTGATTCAGGGTAGACTCTGGCGGACTTTGCCTCGTCCTTTTGGCCCTTTTGGGGCCAGTGCTTTCTTCAATAATATTCAAGTAAAGGAGAAATTTGATTCAGGCTAGACTTATGTGGCTCTGGGCTGGTTCTTTTTTCCCTCTTGGGTCCAAGTTAGTGCAAAGACGTTCCCCAGGAAGGAGGGATTTTATTCAGGCAAGACTCTAGGGGCTTTTAGTGACAGGCTGGTGAAAAGACTTATGGCAAAAACTAGATTTTGGATTAGGACTAGACTCTGGGCAATCTGGCCTGGTCTGTAAGGCCTTTTTCGGGGCAGGTTGGTTCAAAGACTTTTCCAGGAAAGGAGGGCTTTGATTCAGGCTGGACTCAGCAGTGAATTTCCTCGTCCTTTTGGGACGTTTTTGGCCAGGCAAGTGCCATGACTTTGCTAAGAAAGGAGGGCTTTGATTCAGGGTAGACTCATGGGGCTCTGGCCTTGTCTGTTTAGCCTTTTTCGGGCAAGGTTGATTTAAATACTGAGCCAGGACAGGAGGCCTTTGATTCAGGGTAGACTCTGTGGGCAATTGGCTGGTCCTTTTTGCCCTTTTGGGGACAGGTTAGTGAAAAAACTTACCCCAGAAAGGATGATTTTTGGTCAGACTAGACTCAGGAGTGATTTTCCTGGTCCTTTTGGGACTTTTTGGGCCAGGCTGGTGCCAAGACTTAGCCAAGAAAGGAGGGTTTTGATTCAGGCTAAACTCTGGGTGCTCTGGCCTGGTCCTTTAGATCATGGGTCTCAGACACACGGTCCGCGGGCCAACTGCGGCCCCCGGTACGATCATTTGCGGCCTCCATCTTAATATGAAAGATTAATATAAGTGCGGCCCTCATGATTTACACTTGTTGTGTGCGGCGCTAAATGAACCAATCACGGTGAGGTATATGCCTCGAGGGCGGGACATCGGCCGGGCTGCCTCGCTCAGAGGAGAAGCCGTTCGGTTTGAGCTATGCGCATGCGTCTGAGTGGAGCCCATCAGTTCTTTGTTGTTCTCTCGAGTCGCCAACGCGCATGCGTTTGTAGAGTGAAGACGGCAAACCCGGAAGGACTTTTGCGATTCAGCACACTATCAGACTGAAAGAAACAGCACCCTTCCGCCAACGGCCCTATCGCATTCCACAAAAGTTGGTGGAGCAGCTGAAGCAAGAGATAGAAGCCATGTTGCAGTTGGGAGTTATTGAGCCTTCTAACTCAGAGTGGTGCAGCCCACTGCAGGCCCAGTCGTGATAGTCTACAAAAAGGATGGAGCACTGAGGATCTGCATTGATTTTCGTAAACTCAACACTGTCTCCGAATTTGACGCCTACCCCATGCCCGGCATAGACGAACTACTGGAGCGGATCGGGTCAGCCCGGTACATCACGACCCTCGATCTTTGCAAGGATACTGGCAAGTACCGCTTGACCCAGCAGTCGGCCCTACACCGCCTTCCGAACTCCAGCTGGCTTGTTCCATTTTACTGTCATTCGCCGTCTGGCCTACATGGGGCACCTGCAACTTTCCAACGGCTGATGGACAAGGTCCTTGAGGGATGCGAAGAATGTAGCGCAGCCTATTTGGACGATGTTGTGATCTACAGCCGGACATGGGAGGAGCATGTCGCACACCTGAGAAAGGTCCTGGGAAGATTGAAAGGGCAGGGCTCACCCTCAATTTCAAGAAATGTGAGTGGGCCCGAGAAGAAGTGCGCTACTTGGGCTATCAACTTGGCCGAGGCGAGGTGCGCCCTCAAGTCGACAAAGTGGAGGCAATCCGCAACTGCTCCAGACCCCGCATAAAGCAGGAAGTGAGGTGTTTTCTTTGGTCTTATTGGTGGTACAGACGCTTTGTGCCCCAGTTTTTCCACTATTGCTTTTCCGCTCACCCGCCCTGACGCCAAGGACCAAAGGAACCTGGTGAACTGGACAGAGCAGTGTGAGACAGCGTTCCAGACTTTAAAGGAGTGCCTGTGCTCTTCACCTGTCCTCTGCAGCCCTGATTCACCAAGCATTTCCTGGTCCAAGTGGACGCACATCGGCAGTAGGGGGGGATCTGTTCTGGCAAAAGGAAACGCTGGCGAGGAACGGCCCATTCTCAACCTGAGCAGAAAATTGCTGCGCGCGAAGCCCGGTATTCTGTGGTGGAGAAAGAGGGGTGTCGCCATCAAGTGGGCCTTGGAAAGTCTCCGATACTATCTCCTAGGTAGGGAGTTTGACCTTGAGACCGACCACCAGGCCCTCACCTGGATCAACAGCATGAAGGACAATAACGACCGGCTGACGAGATGGTACCTCTCGCTGCAGCCTTTCAAGTTCACGATTCGGCATCGAAGAGACACAGCCAATGTGGTGGCAGATTACCTGTCCAGGTTGCCCAACCTTGGCAACCTTGGGGAGAGGGAGGATAGTGTGACGAAGTAGCTTCGTCAGCTAGCGCGGGGAGGCCAAGGCGACATGGAGCACACACAGACACACACGCACACACACCTGTACCAGCGTTTTCTCTTACCTGTCCAATAGCCGTTCCTTTTCTCCTCCAAAGCCATCGTAGCAGTCTCGGGTGCACACTTTATTGCTGCTAAACCATGCCTCTTGCCATAACACGGTCTCAAATTCACGCACTCTCCCATTTACCGTCGTCCTCTCCACGTTTCTGCCGGCCAACCCGAACTCCGCGGTCTTCCGCATTATATTGCGTCAATGGTGGGCGCACGCACGTCATTCATGTCACCGTTTTTGGGTGAAATTAATTAGGTTTTTTTTTCTGTTGCATTAAATCACTACACATAGGCGTAGATTTGTGTAGAAATATATTTATGAATTTATAGTATTATTTATGAAATGTTTATGTTTCTGTTTGAAGAGAATATTGGATTTTTCTGTTTTGGGGGAGGAGCTCTCGGACTCTGAGGACCCCAGGGACCAGCCTCCTGCTGGTGCCCAGAGTCAGGACTGAACATGGGGAATTTGCGTTTCAGTTTTATGCAGCTAAAATCTGAAGCAGTCTTCCTGAGGATGTGAGACAGGCCGCTACTCTGGCAATGTTCAAATCTAAACTAAAAACTTTTGTTTGGCTATGCATATGACTGAAATACTTTTCTTTGCACTCTTCTCTTTTATGTCTTGAACTATTTGACGGATAGCCTGAAAATGGCACTTTTAAATTAAGATTTGGGGATTTCTGCCATGTCTTTGTGATTCTAATGCATTTTTTTCCTGTTATGTGAAGCACTTTGAATTGCCTTGTGTACGAATTGTGCTCTACAAATAAACTTGCCTTGCCTTGCCTTGCCTTCCTGGAGTAAGTCTTTAGACTAAACTGGCAGCAAAAGGGCCAAAAGGACCAGGCTAGAGCCCCTAGAGTCTAGCCTGAAACAAATCTCTCCTTTCTGGGCTAAGTCTTGGCACCAGCCTGGCCCCAAAGGAGCCAATAGGACCAAACCAGAGCTCCGCGAGTCTATCCTGAATCAAAATTCTCCTTTGTGGGCAAACATTGGTCACAAGCCAGACCCCAATGGAACCAAAAGGACCAGCAAAAAGCCCCCAGAGTCTAGCCTGAATCAAAGTCCTCCTTGTTGTGGTAAGTCGTTTTACAAGCTTGTCAACAAAATGGTCAAAAGAAACTAGCCAGTGCCCCCAGAGTCTAGTCTGAATCAAAACCCTCCTTCCTGTTGTAAGTCTTGGCACTAACCTGACCCAAAAATCGCTAAAAGACAAGTTCAGAGCCCCCAGAGTCTAGCTTTAATCAAAACCCATCTTTCTGGGCAATGACTGGGCACAAGCCTGTCCCCAAAGGGACAAAAGAACCAGGTCAAAGCCCCGAAAGTCTAGCCTGAAACAATGCCTTCCTTTCCGTGGTAAGTATTTTTAGAAGCTTGTCACTAAAATGGCCAAAAATACCAGGCCAGTGCCCAAAGAGTCTAGCCTAAATCAAAGCCCTCCTTCCTGGTGTAAGACTTGGAATTAACCTGGCCCTAAAAGGGCCAAAATGATCAGGCCAGAACCCCAAGTTTATAATATGAATCAAAACCATTCTTTCTGGGCAAGACTGGTCACAAGCCTGTCCCAAAAAGCGGCAAAAGGACCAGGCCAAAGCCCCAAGAGTCCAGACTGAATCAAAGTCCTCTTTTTCTGGCCAATTTTGAAACCAACCAAGCCCCAAAAGTGCCAAAATGACCAGGCCTGAGCCCCCAGAGCCTAGCTTGAATCTTCCTTCCTGGGGTAAGTCTTGGCATTAACCTGGCAATAAAAGGGCCAAAAGGACCAGGCCAGAGCCCCCAGAGTCTAGCCTGAAACAAAGCTCTCCTTTCTGGGCTAAGTCTTTGAAACCAGCCAGTCCCCAAAAGTTCCAAAAGGACAAGCAAAAAGCCCCCGTAGTCAAGCCTGAACCAAAGAGCCCCTTTCTGTGGTCAGTCTTTTTACAAGCTTGTCACCAAAACGGCCAAAAGGACGAGGCCAGTGCCCCCAGAGTCTAGCCTCAATCAAAGCCCTCCTTCGTGTGGTAAGTCTTGAAACCAACTTGGCCCCAAAATTGCTAAAATGACAAGTTCAGAACCCCCAGAGTCTAGCCTGAATCAACATTATCCATTCTGGGCTAACTTTGGTCACAAGCCTGGCTCCAAAACTGCAAATAGGACGAGCCAAAAGCCCTCAGAGTCCAGCCTGAATGCGGAGCCCTCCTTTCCTGGCCTAGTCTTGGACCCAACCTGGCCCAAAAAAGGCCAAACGGACCAAGCCACAGCCCCCAGAGTCTAGCTTGACTCAAAACCCTTCCTTCTGGGCTATGACTGGGCTCAAGCCTGTCCCCTAAAGGGAAAAAAGGACCAGGTCAGTTCCCCCAGAGTCTAGCCTGATTAAATGCCCTCCTTACCGGGCTGAGTTTTAGATCCAACCCGGCCCCAAAAGGGACAAAAAGACTAGGCCAGAGCCCCCAGAGTCTAGCTTGTATTGTAACCCTCCTTTTTGGGCAAAGACCGGCACCAACCTGGACCAAAAAAGCCCTAAGAGGAAAACAAAAATGTTACCAGAGTCTGGCCTGTATCAACGCCCTAGTTTCTGGGCCAAGTCTTGGACCCACCCTGACCCTAAAAGGGCCATACAGACCAGGCCAGAGCCCTCAGAGTCTAACCTGAAACAAAGCCCTCCTTTCTGTGGTAAGTAATTTTAGAAGCTTGTCACCAAAAAGGCAAAAAGGACCAGACCAATGCCCCCAGACTCTTGCCTGAAAAAATCCTTCCTTTCAGGCCAAGCCTTGAATCCAACCTGGCCCTAAAAGGGCAAAATGGACAAGGCCAGAGACCCAAAGTTCTGGCACCAGCCTGGCTCCATAAAGGAAGAAAGAAATGAGACCAGAGCCCTCGGAGTCTGGACTGTATTAAATCCCTTCTTTTTGGGCTGGACTGGCACCAACCAGATCCCAAAAGGGTTAAAATGACCAGCCAAAAGCCCCCAAAGAGTCTTGCCTGAATCAAAGCCCTACTTTCTGGGCTAAGTCCTGGACCCAACCTTATCCCAAAAGCGCCATACGGACCAGGTAAGAGCCCCCAGAGTCTAGCCTGAAACAAAGCACTCTGTTCTTTGGTAAGTATTTTTAGACGCTTGTCACTAGAATGGCCAAAAATACCAGGCCAGTGCCCCGAGAGTCCTGAAACAAAGCACTCCTTTCGGTTGTAAGTATTTTTAGAAGCTTGTCACTAAAATGGCCAAAAATACCAGGCCAGTGCCCCGAGAGTCCAGCCTGAATAAAGCCCTCCTTTTCTGGCCAAGTCTTAATACCAACCTGGCCCCAAAAGGGCAAAACAGACCAGGCCAGAGACCCCAGAGTCTATTCTGAAACAAAACTCTCCTTCCTGGAGTAAGTCTTTGCACTGGCACCAAAAGGGCAAAAAGGACCAGGCTGGAGCCCCAAGAATCTATCATGAATCAAAGCCTTCCTTTCTGGTGTAAGACTTGGCACTAAACTGGCCCCAAAATCGCTAAATGGACAAGTTCAGAGCCCCCAGAGTCCAGCTTGAAACAAAGCCCTCCTTTCTGGGCTAAGTCTTTGAACCAACCTGGCCCCAAAAAGGCCAAAAGAACCAGGCCAATGCCCCGAGAGTCAAGCCTAAATCAAAGCCCTCCTTCCTGGGTTAAGTCTTGAAACCAACCTGGCCCAAAAATCGCTAAAAGTTCAAGATCAGAGCCCCCAGAGTCTAGCTTGAAACAATTCAATTCAATTCAAACAAAGCCCTTCTTTCTGTGGTAAGTAATGCAGGTTGGTCTGTCACCAAAAGGGCCAAAAAGAAAAGGCCCGTGCCCCCAGAGTCAAGTCTAAATCAAAGCCTTCCTTTCTGGGCAAAGACTGGGAACCAACCTAGCCCAAAAAGGGCCAAAAGGACCATGGAAATGGCTCCAGAGTCTAGCCTTAATCAAAGTACTGCTTTCCTGGCCAAACCTTGAATCCAACCTGGCCCCAAAAGGGCAAAATGGACCAGGCCAAAGACCCGAGAGTCTATTCTGAATAAAAACCCTCCTTCCTGGAGTAAGTCTTTGCACCGACCTGGCCCCAAAAGGGCCAAAAGGCCAGGCCAGTGCCCGCAGAGTTTAGTCTGAATTAAAGCCCTATTTTATAGGTTAAGACTTGGCACCAGCCTGGCCCCATGAGGGCCAAAGAAACTAGACCAGAGCCCTCGGAGTCCAGCCTGTATTAAATCCCTTCTTTTTGGGCTAAGACTGGCACCAATCTGCTCAAAAAAGGGCTAAAAGGACCAGCCAAAAGCCCCCAGAGTCTAGCCTGAAAATTGCCTTCCTTTCTGGTGTAAGTATTTTCAACAGCCTGTCACCAAATGGACAAAAAGGACCAAGAGGACAAGGCCAGTGCCCGAAGAGTTTAACCTGAATCAAAATGAAATCACAGCCCTTCTTTCTGGGCTAAGACTGGGAACAAGCCTGTCCCCGAAAGGGACAATAGGACCAGGCCAAAGCCCAGAGAGTCTAGCCTGAAACAAAGTCCTCCTTTCTGGGGTAAGTCTTGGCACCAGCCTGGACCCAAGAGGGCCAAAAGTACAAAACCAGAGCTCCCAGAGTCTATCCTACATCAAAAATCTCCTTTGTGGACTAATATTTGTCACAAGCCAGACCCCAATGAATCCAAAAGGACCAGCAACAAGCCCCCAGAGTCTAAGCTGAATAAAAGCCCTCCTTTTCTGTTCACAAGGAATAAAAGCCTTCCTTCCCCAGGTAAGTCATAGCACACTAACCTGGCCCCAAAAAGGCCAAAAGGACCAGGCCAGAGCCCCCTGAGTCTATCATGAATCAAAATGTTCCTTTTTGAGCCAACATTGGTCATAAGCGTGGCCCCGAAAGGGCCAAAAGGACCAAGAAAAAGCCCCCTGAGTCTCACCAGAATTAAAAGCCCTCCTTTTTGGTTTAAGTTTTAGATCCAGCCTAGACCCAAAAGTCTCAAAAGGAACAGGAAAATAATTCCTGAGTCTGAGTCCTGAGGCCGATAATAAAACTAGTACAGATATAGAGGAATCAAGTTTATTGGATTGGTACCAAGGTATAGGAAATGCAGGAACAGAAGAGAGGGAACAGAATAGAATTGATACAACCCAAGGGAGGGAAGACGTCCGCCACTTGTGTCCCTGGGGTTTTTATGTCTTTCCGGCCCACACCAGAATTCCATATAGGGTCATAACCTATAGCGCCGTTCAAGTCTGACTGACAACAGCACATGTGAGTTTAACTTAGATCTGCATATCTCAGGCACATGTCTAGACTTTACATACTTACAAATCCCCCTTTTTTTAATTTAAACAATTCCCTCTATTTGATGCATGTACATTACAACATTTGCACTTGATATGTCGTAAGAGTTCTGGACATAGAGATCAAAAAACCACCGGCTGTTTTGGCATGTGCATTTGAGTGTGTACATGCAATAGTATACTTTATGAACAAGGTTTGATAAGTAATGGCTTTTACCAGGATATCTTGGTGGGAAAAGAAATCTCTACGATTCGGACCGCCAATCCGTAACCGTCCCTAGGACGTCCAAGAATCTTTATGCAAATGTATTAACATTGAAGAGAACTACATATTATGCATCGATCATATATTCGCCATTGTACAATGCATTGAACATATATTCACTATTATACAATGTTATGCTGCTCTTTGGTCTGTGGTGCTGTATTTTTCCATTCTGACCCCCAAGGTTTGACCAGTCTCAGGTTACACGAGCAGACAAAGAGAAAAAGGTGGAGACCATGATGGAGGTCAGATGGCACGGGGCCAATCACGGCCCTACCACAAGGACTTCCTGTAGGCTCATGCATATTCATTTTCTGTGTCTATATACTGGCAAACTGTGGCTGTCCCGTTACTCTCCAGAATTATTAAGACGCGAGTAACGAGTGTTAGGCACCCGGAAGTCCAGACGTCTGTATAGATGACTTTGTTAGGAGAATAAAAGAATGCGTAATTGAAACTCATGAATCTTGGTCATCTATAGCTGGTATGTATTAGTAACTGATAGAGTAGATCTTGTTGACTTTCACTCCTCTTCCAGTTTCTGAACACGCAGATGTCCGAGTTAAATAGAACTGGGCATATTTCTTCAACATATAATCACAATATCAATTTTCATGAGATTAAAGTATTTTTAAACAAAACAAATTCACTGTTAAATCTGAACAATTTAAGACTCATTTTCATTACTTTTAGCTCTGTTTGTTATTTTTGCTCGTTTCTTTTAACAAGATGGACCATATTGAAGATATTCTGCATCTTCTTCAATCCATTCCTCGTTAGAAATGGGTTCGAACATCTCCAGTTGCGTCGTTTCTTGCTCGCAACGTTCTCCATTCATCCCCTCTTTTTCTCCTCATCTCCGATAACGTCTCCGTGAACGATTGTGTTGCTTCAGGGCCAACCCTGGTTCAGCGTTTCTTGACCCGAAATGTCTGAACTGTTTGAAGAATGACTAGAAACAGAATCAACATCAGTAGCAAGAGTAGAATGTCTAATCGCATCTATCTGTGCTTTGTCTGAAGCTTGAATAACTGTAAACGTCGAAGTCACTGATTTGACTATAAATGACCTAATAATTGGCAGACAACAGCAGATTAAAATAGAAACCACCTATAGTGACTAAAATGCATACTAAGTAAACTTTAAACGTATTATTTAAAGTTTGTTGTCTGTTACGGTCTCCGTTGGCGCTGGCTAGAGTCTGCTTGCATGAATCCATGCTGGAATCCCCCGGACTTTCACTGCTGTGCGCGTTGCCAGCAACACTTCCGCTGTTTCGCTATATCTTGGTTCCGTTGCTGTTGGTTTCAGGCTGCGTACTAGCACCCTGTCGCCTGGTTGGAACGGGTGTATTGGTTCGTCCGACAACACCTGACTGATGTCAGCCACCTGTGTCAAATACTGTGCAATAAAAGTGAATAGTTTATGCACGTACTGTTGCTGTGGTTCATGTAGATTAGTAAGATTGAAGTTAACATTAGTTTATTTTATTGCTAAAGGAAAAGGGCGCCCCATTAAAATTTAATGTGGAGACAAAGCATTGGATCTATTTGGCATTGCTCGAATTGTCAAAAATGCAAACGGTAGAGCATCGACCCATGTTAGACGTTTTGACATATGTATCTTCAAAAGCTTATCTTTAATGGTCCTGTTCATTCTTTCCACCTGTCCACTTTATGTTGGTGAATATGTAATGTGATACAGCCATTTAATTCCTAAAGCTTGAGACAACAATTTAGTGATTCTTGATGTGAATGGATTGTCTGAATCGATGGACATAGGATTCCGAAACGTGGAATTATATGTTCCATTAGACATTTGACAACTGTTTGTGCATTTTCCTTCCTTGTAGGAAATGCCTCAGGCCACCTTGAAAAACGATCAACTATTACTAACAAATATGCAAATCCCCTGACCTTTGGCATATGTGTAAAGTCAATTTGCAATTGTTGAAAAGGTCCTTCAGGTAGAGGTAAATGTTCGAATTTAGCTGGTCTTACATGTGTATTGCATCTAGCACAAACCAAACACTGTCTAACGTATCTACGCACGTGTGTTTCCACTCCTATTACAGCAAACATCTTGTGTATGTAAGAGGTAATAGCTTGATAATTTGCATGTGTTATTCCATGTAAATAATCAATGATGGGACAGAACGCGGTCTTAGGAAGTACAATTTTGTTATTCAACGCCTTCCATACATTGTCCTCGCCTTTGTACCATTTTTGTTTCAGCCATTGTCCCTTTTCAACATCCGTTGCTTTGTTCTGCATTTCTGCGATGTCTGTAACAGAAACAGGTACTGTTAATTTCGTGTCTGTCATTAACACACTGGAATTCACTATCCAGGGTGGGAATACATGCCTGATAGCTGCATCTTTTGCACATTTATCAGCATAGTCATTATGGATTGTGTTAGGATCACCTTTTTTACCATGTCCAGCACATTTCACCACGGCAATTTCTTCCGGCAGCATCATGGCTGTGAGAAGTTCTTGCACTAGTTGCACATTGTTGATGGGTTTTCCTGCTGATGTCACAAAACCTCTGTTTTCCCACCCAAATCTTACCAAAATCATGCGCCACTGAAAATGCATATTTAGAATCTGTAAATATTGCCTTACTTTTTTTCCTTCAGCTATTGTGCATGCCCGAGTTAGTGCTAATAATTCGGCTGCTTGTGCTGATTTAACTGGCAGACCGTATGCCTCAATACATGTGTTACGGTCATTAACAACTGCATAACCTGCTAGAACGGTTCTGTGTTCCGGTCGCAGCAGATTCACAACAGTGTCGTCACTTTCAGGTCACAAACCTCATGCTTGTAGCTCCGCAGCTCTAAACACTCGTGTGGTTCTTCCACGTCTCACAGTTCCATGCAGCACTTGTAGATCCAAAGCTTTAACTATTGTTGAAAGTAGTCCTCACATAAATCCGCCTTTCCGTATGTTGTGTGTTGATGTTGTTCAGGATCATGCATGTGTTTGGTTGTCACATCAAAGGATGTGCTTTTGTCCTTCAGACACGCAATCAGCACCATGAGGGCCAGAGTTGGAAAAGTACACAACTGGTCTCAATGCTGCTCCATTTGTCCCTTGCGACACATACAAGTGGTTCATAATTGGCAACCCCATGGCGCCTGACAACAGAAACAAGTGTTCATGTTTATGTCTTCATCCAAAGCAGCTCCTCTTTTCGCCCCAGCGCTGCTTTTCGTAGAATCGCCTCGTAAAAACAGTTCGGTCGCCTTGTAGATGACCAGACCCAGAAAGGACAAATCTCCGCCTTCGCTCGGGCTCTGCACCTTCGTTACTACTCGTTCTGTGACAAAAAACGGCAACCATTTTCAAAAACACGTCCCAAGAATTGTTGAAGTTGCATTTGCATGAAACTTTGTGTCCTCCATGCGAGATTAACAGCAGGCCATGTCCTTCACACAGTCCTGGTGGAGATGAATCAATGTCTTCAATGTGTTCGTGGATCCAGGACAATTACTGAATCGCCTTGGCAATAGCTGAAAAGTAAATCCAAACACCTCCTGCGTCTGCTTGTATGATGGAGAAGTTCACCGTGAAATACTTTGACTTGGAAATCAAAACTGCATTAACATCTGGCACAGTAGGTGGTATTGGAAATATTATTTCGTTAACTTTTCTCAAATCCTGTGTGAATCTCCATTTATTGGTCCCAGGCTTCAATATTGGATTTACCGGGCTGTTACATGCAACCTTTCTTTTTTCGACAATCCCTTGTGTTAACAAACTTTCAATTACTGGTTTAAATCCCCTGTTCCTTTTCTTTGGAGAGTGGATATTGTTTGACAAATTCTGGGAATTTAGCATGTTAAGTTAGCCCGTGTGGCGTTTAGCGCCCCCTCAGGTATGGCGTTAGCGCTGTATTCAATAGACCTGCATGATTGGAATGCAGTGCCCACAATTTGCGTGGTATTTTTGACAATAAAATTGGAGTGTTTATAGCTACCAATTCTGGCGTTGACTTGACCTCTATTGTTGTGGATCGAGAATTTTTGCACCTGATGAAAAAGTTCTCTGGTCTCCTATTGTATGCCCATATGACGTAGTCTCCGGTCTCATCTCTGGAATCTGGACTCTCCTCGATTCTCAGTAGAAGACATGAAACAATATAAGCGATGTCAGCAAAATCTTTGGCAATTGCAAAAACATAGACATCAATGTATTCATTAGTTGTTCTGTGGACTAGAATTAGTCCCGCTGGGCATAAGAAAAACAACTGCAAGTCCAAATTTCCTTCACTGACTGTTTCTGTATAAGCAAAAGGCTGGTAAAGTTTCGGTAAAGTGTCTCTGGTAAATTTCTGGTAAAGTGTCTTTAGCATCGTCACTGTCTCCGCTAAAGCTGCATTACATTTTGCTAAACCTGTTTGATGTCTTTCAAAAGACAGTACTTGTGATGTGTTTGGACATCTGTTTTTAAAGTGTCGCATTTGTGAAGAACTCTGGTAAATTGCTCTGGTAAATGTCTCTGGTAAAGTCTCTGTGTGCTGGTAAATGTCCTCATAAATTGTTGGTAACAGTTTTGCTGTATGGTTGGTAATTTGACTATAATTCCATCAGTTTTATTCTCTGGAAAATATTGTTTGTTGCAGTGTTCTGGTAAAGTGTTGCACGATAAATGTCTCTGGTAAATGTTCTGGTAAGAGTGTCCTGGTAAAGTGTCTCTGGTAAGTGTCTGAAAGTGTTTGGTAAATGTTCTGTAAATGTCCTGGGCTCGGTAAAGTGTCTCTGGTAAAGTGTCTCTGTAAAGGTCTCTGGTAAAGTGTCTTGTCTTAGTGTCACTCGTAAATGTCTCTGGTAGTGTTCTGGTAAAGTGTTCTGTAAATGTCTCTGTAAATGGCTCGTATAAAGTGTCTTGAAAGTGTCTCTGTAAATTGCTCGTAAAATTTTGTAAATGTCCTCTGGTAACGCCTGTCAGTGCCTAAAGTTCTCCGTAAAGTGTCTCTGAAAAATGTCTCTAGTAAAGTGTCTCTGGTAAAGTGTCTCTTAAAGTGTTCCGGTTACGTGTTTGTAAAGTGTCTCTGGTAAAGTCCTGGTAAATGTCTCATGGTAATGTCTCTGGTAAAGACATCTGGTAAAGCTCCGGTAAAGTGTCTATCAAATGTCTCTGGTAAAGGTACTTTTTACCATTAAAGTGTCTGTTAAAATTAGGCTAGGTAATTCAGATGTAGTGGTCGTGAGTTGCATTTGTGGAGCCTGTTAACACGCAATTAAAACGAATGTCGTCATGCGGCTGGCAGGATCCCTATTTCCAGAACACATTCTTTTGGCCTCTATCAGAGACAGGGAATCTCCTAATGTTTCGTGGTGTGTTATTTGGTGCATTCTGTATCTTCCTCGGCTCTCTGTACTTTTACCTTCTACAGTTTCTTGCCCAGTGTCCTAAAATTCCACAGTTGTAACATCTATCTTCACTCTGTTGCAGTCTATTTTGGTTAAGTGTCTGGTTCCATCTTCTTGCGTTTCTCTGCTGATTCGCACCTGTCATTACGGGGGAAAGAGAAGAGTTTTTTAGTTTTTCAGCTTTTAGCAGACCAAACAGCCTCCAATTCTCTGACCTTTTTCATTAGAGCATTTGGTGCATATGAATATACTTCTGGGCATGCTAGTTTAATTGTGTAACTAGTCTGGTCATCTATTGCATTCAGAAACATTGATACAAAAAATGGGTTTTCTGTATCTTTCATTTCCATTCGTGCATCATCAGACCATACTTTTTGAAATCTTCTAGCAAAATCTGACACAGATTCTTCCTGTTTTCTTTTACACATAAAAACGGTTGTGTCCTTGTTTTGTGTAGCCTGTGTCTTCAAAAAAGAAATCGGGGAAGGAGCATCTTCAATTATTTTAGAAACTTCACCTAAAGACAATGGTTTTGAAAGTACTTTTCATCATACAGAATAAGCGGTGCTTGTAGTTGCTGTCCGTCTGCCTCGGTGTTCTCGTCTGCTTCTTGCCTTTGATATTTAATCATTGTATCCAAAATGTCTTGTGCCTTTTCGACTGTAATAGCATTCATTATTTTGTCTTTTGTACCATGATCGAAATTAGCAGATATGTCTATCTCTTTGCCCGTTTGTTTTAGCGCTGTGGGGTCTATTGACTTCTTGTGTCCCTCCATTTTTTTCAATGCCTCATGTCCATTGCTGTACCAGTTTTGCACGCAAAACTTTCGCCATGCTTTTTCCGCTCTATCGCCAGTGTCGTCCTCTGCGAAGATTAGTCTCGGCTTTATAACTGTTTTATGTGTCACTTCTCCTTTCTGGGAGCCGTTACTTATGTCCAACAGCCATAAATCCAAGTCTAAATCTTCTTCACCGATGACAGCATGTGATGTTAGGTTACTGCTTTGCATTCTTTCGCTGGTCTGTGATACAAGTAGCGCGGGCCAAAGTGGCATTTTTGTTTTTTGATTTAGTAGTATTGCCTGGAAATTGAACAGACATTTTTTTCCCATGTCAAATATACTTCCACCATATAATGTAAGTTCCAATTTGGGTCAGAAACTTTTGTTTCATCTATTACGAATGCTTTTACTATGTCCAACTTTTCCCGTTTGAAACTGCCCTCTGAGGGGAACTGGTTGTCCGACCATTTTGACAAGTTTGTCAGATACGGTTGTACATAATAAATTCCCAATTTTGTTTGCATCCATTCCCTAGGATTCAAAAAGTTTGTTGATTTATTTGAAATCACCATCAATTTTGGATTTGCCTTAAGTAATTATTTTACTTGTTGTCTCTCAGCTCTGGGTAGATCATGCTCTGTTTTATACCTAATTTCCACATTTTTTGGTAATCTTGTCGACGCAATGCTTTGTCCCGCACCCATATTAATTTCACACACTTCACAACAGTCACATGCGGGGGAACAGAAAGAAAATTGCAACAAGATTCCTGTATTTCTGCTATTTTTGTTCTAAACAAAAAAAATATGTGTTCATTTGCAAGTGGCAGTAAACTTCCATACCATTTTAAAGAGTTGATGTACCACTCAAATCATATCAATGTTTGTACTATCCTTTAAATCTCTATTAAACCCATTTATTTATCTTCTGCGATATCCTTCGGTATCTCCACCGAAACGCCTACATTAATTTTTATTTTTATTTTATTGTATTATTTTTTGTTTTGTATTATTTCGTGCACTTATTTTTTCACTTTTTTTTGCTATCGCAGGTATTAACTCGGTATCTCCACCGAAACGCCTGTCCATTGCTTATGGGTTTCACTGTTCCTCTATGCGCGCATTCAACTTTAGGATATAGTACGGTTTCTTTAAAGCACGACCCGGTCGTCTTTTATCACGTCTCTATTTTGTTTTCACGTCTCTATTTTGTTTTACGTACGATTTTCTATTTTAATTTTGCTGCAGCAACTCTTTACGTACGATTTTTTGAAGCGACCCCGTCGTCTGTCGTCACGTCTCTATTTTATATCTCTGTTTTACTCTTAACGTTTCTATTTTATATCTCTGTTTTAGTCTTAACGTTTCTATTTTATATCTCTGTTTACTCTTCACGTCTCTATTTTATATCTCTGTTTACTCTTAACGTTTCTATTTTATATCTCTGTTTTACTCTTAATGTTTCTATTTTATATCTCTGTTTACTCTTAACGTTTCTATTTTATATCTTAAAAGGCTCGATCACCTTATTTTCACTGAAGAGTTGGCGGAGCTCGGTGACCAGGTTGGTGGTAAGATGGGCCAGGTCAGGTGTGCTCTCCACTTCAGTGATGAGGCCAATATCATGCTCCTCTTCTTTCTCTCCTTCGACTGCTTGCACCAGAAGTGCAGTCTTTGGAACCGTTTCAGCAGGTTCTTTCCATTCCTTTAACAGATTGATGTGGTAAGTTTGTTTGGCCTTCTTCTTCTCCGGATGGTGGATCTCGTAGTTGACAGGTCCCTGATGCCTGGTGATGACCTATGGACCTTGGCACTTGGCCAGGAGCTTGCTGTTTGACGAGGGAAGTAGTAGCAGCACCTTCTGTCCTGGCTCGAAACTCAGATTCCGGGCCCGCTTGTCGTACCATATTTTCTGTTTCTTCTGAGCCTCTCGCAGGTTCTCAGCTGCTTCCTCGTGATACTGGTCCAAGTGGTCCCTCATTTGGAGCACAAATTGCACAATCCCTCGGTCACCCTGTCTGGTTTCTGCAGAGGTCCACGTCGTCTTCAGCAAGTCCAACAGGCCTTGTACATCCCAGCCATACAGAAGTTCAAAAGGTGAGAAACCGGTAGACGCCTGGGGTACCTTTCTGTAGGCGAACAACAGGAATGGAAGCCACCTATCCCAATCGCTTCCGGAATCATCAACAAACTTCCGGAGCATATTTTAAAGATTCTGGTTGAAGCACTCCACTAATCCGTCCGTTTGAGGATGATAGGGAGTAGTCTTGATGGAAGAAATGACCAGTTGTTTGTAGAAGAGCTGGAGCAGCCGGGATGCAAAGTTCGTGCCCAGATCGGTGAGAGAATAGCTTGAGAGAATAGCTGGACCAGAGCTCACAGCACACTTGGAGCGGTGATTGTTCGAAGGGGAACCGCCTCTGGGAACCGGGTGGCATAGTCGCACAGGACGAGGATGTACTGGTGCCCACGGCCGCTCCTTGGCAATGGGCCGACAATATCCATAGCATTCCTGCGGAATGGGACAGGGATGAAGTGGTTGAAGTAGCGCCCTGTCAGATTTTCGGGGATAACCAGTGAGCTGACATGTGGGACATGTAGTGCAGTATGCCTGTATGTCAGTGTACATGCCGGGCCAAAAAAAACGTGCGCTGATTCGAAGGAACGTTTTATGGCGACCTAAATGCCCCGCCCAGCGGGAGTGTTGTGTGCTAAGTGTAACACCAACTGTCTGCAGGCAATAGGAATAACAAGACGTTTGTGACCATCATTACAAGCATACAGAATGTAATTTTCTAACACAAACTGCTCTTTGCCCGACAGAGTAAGGTTTGGAAACCTCTCAGAAACCTTCCCAAATAAACATTTCAAAGATACATCCTGTTTCTGCAATCTACCAATGTTACCTGGCACTTCCCACAACCCATCAACATTTAGACCCTGGGTATCATGCTCAGTTACATTCAGTTTTTTCTCAAAATGCCGCTGCCGTTTGGATTTACGCAGGCACTTTGTTCCCCCTTCGCACAGACTACCATCCAAGGCTGGCAGAGGTTGGAGACCAGCAGCCTGGGCTTGAGAACGGGTGATGACAGGACATGCCCAATTACCCATTGTTTTTCTCCCAAAGTCACTTTCTGCCCCCTGCAACAAATCCATGAGCAGTGGAAAATCAGTCCCAAGAATCAAGTCCTTTGGCAAGTTGTCGACTACAGCCATGGTCAGGAGAAACAGTTGTCCATCAAGTCCTAAGGAGACCTCTGCCTTTGGGTAGATGTGACAGTATCCATGCACACATATAACATTAGTCTTCGTGCTATAGTCAATACCGCCCACAGGAACCAAACTTCGCTTAATCAGGGATGTAAAACTCCCACTGTCAAGCAGTGCTACAGCCTGCTGACCATTCACCGTCACAAGTTCCTCAGTCTTTTGTGCCGTCTTATTTTCCCCTAGCTCCATCTCAGGACGAGGAGCATAGCACGCCCCGGTAAGTTTAGCTCGACGCATAGGACACACTGATGCTTTGTGTCCTGACTGCTGACAAAAATAACAAATGTAAGGCTTACCGGGTCCAAAATAATCAGCTCCCCGATCGCGTCCTTTGACCGTTGGTCTGGTCGTGTCCAGCGTTGGTAGAGTCCTTTCAGCCGATGATAAGTCTCTGAAGGTGTTTCCCCAGAGGGAACGGCGGCTGCCCTAAACCGCTGCCGATACGTCTCGGGAGAGATGTCAAACTTGGTGAGCAACGCTGTCTTCAGATGCATATAACTATGGGCTTCATCCTCATCCATAGCGGTGTAAGCTTCGAGGGCTTGCCCAGAGAAGAGTGGGACCAGTCGGCATGCCCACTCAATCTCTGGCCACCTCCTCAAATTTGCGTGATCGTAGTCCTTTGCGCTTCCTGCGACCAGCCATATCCCACTTCTGACACCAATTGCCGCGGGTTCCCTTTTACCACGAAATGATATGGCGTAGTCAAGAACAGTGTTTGTGAATTTATTCCCCAGAAGTGCAAAAACAAAATGGTGCAGAACAGAAAACGATGGATATTTACAGGTAAGTGCAGCAATACAATAGATAGAAACAAAAAACCTTCTGTTCGCTCCCTCCTGGGACAGAACAACCTTTGAGGTCCTAGGAGTCTCCTTTTTATAACCTCCCCCAAAACAATCAACAGAAAAATCCAATATTCTCTTCAAACAGAAACATAAACATTTCATAAATAATACTATACATTCATAAATATATTTCTACACAAATCTACGCCTATGTGTAGTGATTTAATGCAACAGAAAAAAAAACCAAATTAATTTTACCCAAAAACGGTGAATTACACGTGTGCCCACCACTGACGCAATATATGCGGAAGACCGCGGAGTTCGGGTTGGCCGGCAGAAACGTGGAGAGGACGACGGTAAACGGGAGAGTGCGTGAATTTGAGACCGTGTTATGGTGAGAAGTATGGTTTAGCAGCAATCAAGTGTGCACCCGAGACTGCTACGATGGCTTTGGAGGAGAAAAGGAACGGCTATTGGAAAGGTAAGAGAAAACACTGGTACAGGTGTGTGTGCGTGTGTGCCCGTGTGTGTTGGCTCCATGTCGCCTTGGCCTCCCCGCGCTAGCTGACGAAACTACTTCGTCACAATCAGACAGAGTAACATCGACCACATTGACGTTTGCAATATTAACCCCTTTTGTAATTAGAAAATCTAGAGTGTGCACTCTGCTGTGGGTGTGGCCACTCACGTGCTGAGTAAGACCGAAAGTTTCAAGGACAGCATGAAGCTCTTTAGCGTTTCTGTCACAGATATTATCAATATGAACATTGAAAACACCTGTTACGACCAAACCATCCAAGTCTGTGCATACGACTGAAAGCGTCTCAGTAAAATCATCAATAAAACTTTGGCAGTGCTGAGGAGGCTTGTATAAAACAATGAAGAGAATGGATGGAGACTGTTTTAGCTCAATTTTAAAGGATACGTACTCAAAATGTTGAAAACACCCCAAAGGACAACCTGTGGGTAACTATTTCATCTCTAACAAAAGCACACACACCTCCTCCCTTTTTGGAAGGAGGGTTTTGATTCAGAATAGACTCTCAGGTTTTGGCCTGGTCCATTGGACCTTTTTGGGCCAGTTTTGTGACCAATCTTACGTTTGGCCCTTTTGGGGCCAGGCTGTTGAAAAGACTTACACCAGAAAGGAGGGCTTTTTTTAGGGTAGACTCTCTGGGGGCTTTTGGCTAGTCCTTTTTGCCCTTTTGGGATCAGGTTTTTGCCAGTCTTAGCCCAAAAAGAAGGGATTTAATACAGGCTAGACTCCGAGGACTCTGGCCTAGTCTCTTTGGCACTTATCTACTTTCAAAGAGTTGTCGTTAAACAGCTTTGTTGCATCTACAGGACAATAACTTATTCGAAGTTTTCCAGTCTGGGTTCAGATCCCACCACAGCACTGAAACTGCACTAGTTAAAGTTACAAATGATTTGTTATTAGCTGCTGACAATGGACTGGTCTCAATCCTGGTTCTATTGGACCTCAGTGCAGCGTTCGACACCATCGACCAAAACATTCTACTGCAGAGGTTAGAATCTGATGTAGGTGTCAGAGGCCCGCCCTCAGCTGGTTTAAATCCTACCTATCGGATAGGTACCAGTTTGTTAATGTAAACCAGAGCTCCTCCCCCTGTTCTAAAGTAACCTACGGTGTGCCACAGGGTTCAGTTCTTCGGTCCAATTCTGTTTACTCTTCATATGCTGCCGTTAGGTAACATTATCAGAAAGCATAGCATTAACTTCCACTGCTATGCAGATGACACACAGCTGTATTTATCAATGAAACCTGATCAGACCAATCAAGCAGACAGACTTGGTGCTTGTGTGAAGGATATAAAAACCTGGATGACACTTAATTATCTGATTCTTAACCCTGAAAAAACCGAGGTCATCGTACTAGGCCTAATCATCTACGAGACGCTTTATCTGAGCAGATAGTCACACTGGACAACGTCAGTGTAGCCTCTAGCTCTACTGTAAGAAACTTTGGTGTCTTATTTGACCAAGAGCTCTCATTCAAAGCGCACATAAATCAAGCCTGTAAAACAGCCTATTTCCATCTAAGTAATATAGCCGAAATCAGAAAAATCTTGCCTAAAAGCGATGCTGAAAAACTTGTCCATGCCTTTGTAACATCTAGATTAGACTACTGTAACTCCCTGCTCGCAGCTTGCCCTAAAAGCACCATAAAAAGCTTTCAACTGGTTCAAAATGTAGCAGCAAGATTACTAACAGGAACTAAAAGAAGAGAGCACATTACGCCGGTGCTCGAGTCTCTTCACTGGCTCCCTGTCGAGTTTAGAATCAAATTCAAAATCCTCCTCCTGACTTACAAAGCCATAAATGACCTGGCCCATCCTACCTCAAAGAGACTATATTATCATCCAAACAGAGCGCTTCGCTCTCAAAATGCTGGACTTCTGGTGGTCCCAAGAGTCTCTAAAAGCACAGTAGGAGGTAGAGCATTTAGCTACCAAGCTCCTGTGTTGTGGAATCGGCTTCCTGTCCATGTTAAAGAGGCCGACATAGTCTCTTCATTTAAGACCAGGCTTAAAACGTTCCTCTTTGAAATCGCTCATGGTCAGGCCAGTTAGGAACAGAAATAAAAACCGATAGTTCCCAGCTATGCTGCCCTAGGAGCAACTATACGGGGAGAAGTATGGCAGCTTGAGCACTATCCTCTGTTTCCTACTACTTTTCTATCAAACAATATTTAATATTTAATTTCACTGGCAATTTGTTCATCGCTTTTCCTTCTTTTTCTCCCACTTCCCCGACGGGAGTGGAGCAGGCACATCGAGGACCTGTGGATCCAGATGCTCCTCAGCTGCCTGGAGAAACGGTCTGCCTGGAGAAACGGTCTCTACTCCATATGAACGGTTCTTCATTAGCCTTGAAGAATTGGTTCTCCTCCTGAGTGGGTCTTGCTCCACCGTGTATCTGCAAATTGAGGCGCTTACGCCTGTCCGTCCGAGGGAGTCGGATCTCTCCTTCACTGTGGAACTCCTAAAGGTTTCTACTTTTTCCCAAAGAGGTTTGGTAGTTTGGTAGAGAAGGAGGGTCTAAGGACAGGGGAGCTTAGGACATCTGTCTAAGGACACAGGACGCTGGGACATTACCAAGTCCTTATGAACACTGTTTATTTTTTTTTCCACTGTAGCCCCTCGAGGCAACTACTGTTGTGATTTTGGGCGTTACAAAAATAAATTTAAGTGAATTGAATTGAACTTATGGGGCCAGGCTGGTGCTAGGTCTTAAACTATAAAAGAGGGCTTTAATTCAGGCTAATCTCTGTGGGCACTGGCCTGGTCCTTTTTGCCCTTTTGGGGCCAGGTTGGTGCCAAGACTTACCCCAGGAAGGAGGGCTTTAATTCAGGCTAAAATCTGTGGGGACTGGCCTGGTCCTTTTTGCCCTTTTGGAGACAGGCTTGTGACCAAAGTTAGCCGTGAAAGGATCATTTTGATTCATGCTAGAGGTTAGGGGCTCTGGCCTGGTCCTTTTGGCCCTTTTTGTCCTTTTGATGACAGGCTGGTGCCAAGACTTACCCCAGAAAGGAGGGCTTTGTTTCAGGCTAGACTCTTGGGGCTTTGGCCTGGTCCTTTTGTCCCTTTTGGGGGCAGGCTTGTTCTCAGCCCTAGCCCAGAAAGAAGGGCTCTGATTCAAGCTAGACTCTGGGGCCTCTGGCCTGGTCTATTTGGCCCTTTTAGGACCAGGTTTGTGACCAAAGTTAGCCCAGAAAGGATCATTTTGATTTAGGCTAGACTCTTGGGGCTCTTGCCTGGTCCTTTTAGCCATTTTGGAGCCAGGTTAGTGCCGAGACTTACCCCAGGAAGGAGGGCTTTGATTTAGGTCAAACTCTTCGAGCACTGGCCTTGTCCTCTTGGTCCTTTTTGTCCATTTGGTGACAGGCTGATCAAAAGACTTACACCAGAAAGGAGGGCTTTTTTCAGGCTAGACTCTGGGGGCTTTTGGCTGGTCGTTTTGGCCCTTTTGGGATCAGGTTGGTGCCAGTCTTAGCCCAAAAAGAAGGGCTTTAATACAGGCTAGACTCTGAGGGCTCTGGCCTGGTCTGTATGGCCCTGTTGGGATCAGGTTGGGTCCAAAACTTATCCCAGAAACGACGGCTTTGATACAGGCCAGACTCTGGTATCATTTTGGTTATCCTCTTAGGGCTTTTTTGGTCCAGCTTGGTGCCAGCCTTTGCCCAAAAAGGAGGGTTATATTACAAGCTAGACTCAGGGGGCTCTGGCCTAGTCTTTTTGGCTCTTTTGGGGCCGTGTTGGATCTAAAACTTAGCCCAGAAAGGAGGGCATTTAATCAGGCTGGATTCTGGGGGCAATGGCCTGTTCTTTTTGCCCTTTTGGGGCCAGGTTTGTGACCAAAGTTAACCCAGAAAGGATCATTTTGATTTAGGCTAGACTCTTGGGGCTCTTGCCTGGTCCTTTTAGCCATTTTGGGGCCAGGTTAGTGCCGAGACTTACCCCAGGAAGGGGGGGCTTCTATTTAGGTTAAACTCTTCGGGCACTGGCCTTGTCCTCTCGGTCCTTTTTGTCCATTTGGCGACAGGCTGTTGACAAGACTTACACCAGATAGGAGGGCTTTTTTCAGGCTAAACTCTGGGGGCTTTTGGCTGGTCGTTTTGGCCCTTTTGGGATCAGGTTGGATTCAAGACTTTGCCCAGAAAGGAAGGCTTTGATTTAGGCTCGACTCTGGGGGCATTAGCCTGTTCTTTTTGGCCCTGTTTGTGACAGGTTGGTGCATGGACTTACCCCAGAAAGAAGGGCTTTTTTTCAGGCTAGACTTTGGCTGCTTTTTCATTGTCCTTTTGGGAATTTGGGGCCAGGCTTGTAATCAATCTTGTCCCAGAAAGGAGAATTTTGGTTCAAGCTAGACTCTGGGGGCTCTGGCTTAGTCCTTTTGGCCCTCTTAGGGCAAGACGTGAGCCCTAGCTTAGCCCAGAATGGAGGGCTTCAATACAGGTGAGACTCTGGGGCAAATTCCAATTTATACAACTTCGCCCCATATCTGAGCACCCAGAGGCCAGCTTAGATAAAATACCCTCCTTTCTGGGCTAAGACTGGGCACAGGCCTGGCCCCAAAAGGCCCGAAAGGATCCAACCAAAGCCCCCAGACTATTGCCTGAATAAAAGCCCTGCTTCCTGGGGTAAGTCTTGGCACCAACTTGGCACCAAAAGGGCCATATAGACCAGGCCAAAGCCCCCAGAGTCAGGGCCCAAATAAAATCCCTCCTTTCTGTGCTAAATCTTGGAACCAACCAGGCACCAAAAGGGCCACATGGACCAGGCCAGAGCCCCCAGAGTCTAGCCTGAATCAAAGCCCTCCTTTCCTGGCCAAATGTTCAAACCAACCTTTTGGGTTGGGCCAAACGGACCAGGCCAAAGCCCCCAAAGTCTAGCCTGAATCAAAGCCCTCCTTCCTGGGCCAAGACTGGGCACCAGTTGTTTTCTATGGTTTAACTGCAGGATTAGCTCTTACAGCTCATGAAACGTTGATTGTGAGTTCGGTAAAAAACTACAAAAGAACCAAATATGCTGAGCAAGTAGATGTTGTCAATATACTCAAAATATTGTTTAAAGTTTAGCTCTATTGTTTGCATTTTTAAGTTATAGTTGTTGTTGGTTTTTTTTATTGCCTTATATGCATTTTCAGCCCTTAATCTGTTATTTTTGAGTTCTGAAAAAAAGTACACAAGATATCTAAAATATTTACTGAGTAAGTAGGACTTGTGATTCTACACAATATATCTTTGAAAGTTTGAGTCTATCATGTTGCGTTTATGATTTAAAGCTGTTTTGAATGGTTTTATTGCAGGATCAGCTCTTACAGTTCATGAAACGTGGATTGTGAGTTAAAAAAAAACAATACAAGAGCTATATGAACCAAATTTGCTGAACAAGTAGATGTTGTCAATATACTCAATATATTGTTTAAAGTTTTGGTCTATCATATTTTGGTTTTAAGTTAAACAGCTCTGAAACGTTGATTGTTAGTTCTGAAAAAAATAAAGGAGGGCTTTGATTCAGCCTAGGCTCTGCGGGCTTTGGCCTGGTCTTTTTGGCTCTTTTGGAGCCAGGCTTGTTACTAATGATCGAGCAGATAGGAGGGATGTTGCCCAGTCTTAGTCCAGAAATCAGGGCTTTTATTAAGGTTAGACTCTGGGTGCTCTGGCATGGTTATTTTGGCCCTTTTTTTGGCCAGACCGGTACATAGCCCAGAAAGGAGGGCTTTAATTCAGACTAGAATCTTGGGGCTTTTGTCTGGTCCTTTTTGATCTTTTGGGGCCAGGCTTGTGACCTATGTTAGCCCACAAAGGGGATTTTTTTTCAGGCTGGACTCAGGGTTATCTGGACTGGTCCTTTTGGCCCTTTTGGGGTCAGGTTCGTGCTATGAGTTACCCTATCAGGGAGCGCTTTGATTCAGGCTAGACTCTGGGTGCTCTGACTTGGTCCGTTTGGCCCTTTTGGGATCAGGCTGGTGTCCAGTTTTTGTCCAGAAATGAGGGCTTTTATCAAGGCTAGACTCTGGGGGCTCTGGCATGGTCATTTTGGCCCTTTTGGGGCCAGGCTGGTGCCAAGTCTTACCCCAGGAAGGAGGATTCAAGCTAGACCCTTGGGGCTCTTGCCTGGTCCTTTTGGCCGCTTTGGTGCTAGGTTAATTCCAAGTCTTACACCAGGAAGGAGGGCTTTGATTGAGGCTGGACTCTGGAGCCATTTCCCTGGTCTTTTTGGCCCTTTTTGCCTTTTTGGGGCCAGGTTGGTTCAAAGACTTAGCCCAGAAAGGAGAGCTTTGACACAGGCTGGACTCTGGGGGCTCTGGCCGGTTCCGTTAGGCCATTTTGGGGCCGGGTTGGATCCAAGTCTTAACAGAGAAAGGAGAGATTTGACACAGACTAGATTTTGGGAACACTGGCGCGGTCCTTTGGCCCTTTTGGGTCCAGGTTAGTGACAAGACTTAGCCCAGAAAGGAGGGCTTTGATTCAGACTCTTGGCTGGTCCTTTTTGCAGTTTTCGGGCCAGGCTTGTGACCAAAGTTAGCCCAGAATGGATCATTTTGATTCAGGCTAGACTCCGGGGGCTCTCTCCTTTTGGCCCTTTTGGTGATAAGCTTCTAATAATACTTACCACAGACAGGAGGGCTTTGTTTCAGGCTAGACTCTCGCGGCTTTGGCCTGGTCCTTTTTTCCCTTTTGGGGACAGGCTTGTGCCCAGTCATAGCCCAGAAGGAAGGGTTTTGATTCAAGCTAGACTCTGGGGTTCTGTGGCCTGGTCCGTTTGGCCTTTTTGGGGCATTTATAGTTTTTGAGAGTATGGTATCTCTCGTTGCAGGGTACAGCACAGAGACCAACGCCACACTGACGGCACCTGTACTTGGTCTGGCGCCTGCCTTTGGTACGAGAATGGTCAGAACAAACTATGCAGTCCGGACGGTCCTCTGTTTCAAAAAGCCAGTGACGTTCTGTGAGCCTCTGTGGCATTACACTACCTGCTTTTGAAGGCCGGCCTCCTTTCCTTTTTTCCTGTCTGCTCTGATCAGCCAGTAATGCATCGATAATGTCCTGAATTTAAGCCTTTAAAGGTTTGTGTGGGCATTTGGTGGATTTAGTGTAAATCAGGGGTGTCCAAACTATGGCCCGGGGGCCAAATGCAGCCCTCAGACAATTTTTTTTGACCCACAGATTTCCTGCTAAATTGGCCCAAACAACAAAAAGTAGGAAAAAATCTGCCATATTAGCCAAAATAACACATATTTTGATGTGCTACAGACCTAATATTAATGGTCCAAGCCGGATTAAAGGTGTGGAGGCTCATCAAAACTACATCAAATGCAAAATGTCCAATTATTCACTTCTGTGTCATATCTTCTCTTGCCCTCCGCCGCATATGTTTCAAAATGCGGCCCTCAGTGAAAAAAGTTTGGACACCTCTGGTGTAAATGATGTGCGAGTTGACAGCACTTATGCTAAGAATGGCATTGAATATGCGATGGTACCACTTCCTAGAGCGATGTGGAAAGAGAAATGTCTTCATTCTCATGTCTGCTGTATCCACACACCCTATGAATGCATTGTACTGGTTGACACCTACGGGTCTTTTGATCGCACAAAATCCAGTTGCCCCTTTCTTGAACGTGATTGTCTTCTGAACAAAGTCATTACCATGGATAGTGGATGGCATTATGACTCTTTTGGTGTCATGCCAGGTACATGTCAATAGTTTTGCCTTCCTCAAAAAAACTGAGTCATCTTCTTTTTTTAGCTGTAAGACACTTTCCTCCAGGCCTTTGGGAATCCCTTTCCTTGTAGTCCTTACCGCCCTTTGTGGCAGAAAAACACCAGACCTGATGTCATCATGCAAAACGACCCCCAACGCTCTCACCCACACAAATGCTGAATCCATCAGGAGCCCTGGTAGTGTTGCTCAGAGACTGGCTCCTCTCAGGTGTGATCTAACCCCAGGGGTCCAGGATGGGCCTTTGCATATACCTCGCCTGCCGCTAGGGCATTTTCTTTAACAGAAACCAGACAGCCAAAGACTGAATGCAATCAACGAAAACCCACCCTGTTTCTGTACTTAGCATCTAGCCCATCGAACCAATTATATTCGAGTATGTACTGTCATGTGATTTGTTCAACCTGTATTGTATAAAAAGACACGGGATCCCTTTGTGTGGGCCGAAGTCCTGGAAGGGAGAGACAACTGAAGGGAGAGACAACTTGTATCAGGGACAGATGAATTCAGAATTTACACTGAATTAAACCATTCACTTTGAAACAATACAACTCTATCCGATCGTTTATTTCATTTCTTGATAACTATTAATTAAAGTTTTCCACGACAATTTTTGGCGTTGCTGGCAAGATCCTTCGTCTGGCGATTCAACTTCCAGGAAGAGACCGCCAGCGCAAGGAGAGAAAACGGAACACGTTGTGGGTGAGTTGTATTGTCTCAATCGTGTAAGACTAGTATAACTGAACTTTGGTGGAGTTTTGCCTGGGGCAAGTGGTTTGAGCGATACGCTAAACTAAGAAAAGTACTGACGAGAGAGTCGTCACTAAAGATACTTAAAGCGCGTGCGGCCGTGAAGAGAACGGTCGAAATGAGAAAGAATCAGTCCAGGGGTACAAGGCAAATCACCGAGACACCAACTTCACGTGCCATGTCAAACAAATATGGGGAAGAATGTCTATCACCCAACTCGGGATAAAATTAACAGAAGTGACAGAAAAGGTGTTAAGAACAAAGAAAAAAATTTCCATGAATTCTGTGAGAGAGATGGAGAAACATGACAAATTGTTTAAACTATGGGAAACTGAAGCCAGAGCTTGTGAAATCAAGAAATTGTGTAAACTGTTGGCACCTGCCCGAGTGAATGTGAAACGAAGAGTGAAAAGCCGCCGCCACACACATTCCGTGCACGCGCATCCGCACCTCCACTCACAACACCGCACACACTCACGCAAGAACAGATAACTGCTCTCAAACTTCTTTTGCACACAGAGCCAACGTTTCTTTCCGTGGCACAACAGGACCCAGATCTGGACTTCTGCTTGGTCAACCGGACTGGCCAAGCACTCGGAGGGGATGAGAAGACTGGGGCAAGCAGCGAAGGAGGAAGTGCGGAGGCCGCAGCGAGCAACAAGCAACAGGAGCAGAAACTCGACCAAAAGAAATATAACCTGCGTAACATACATCTCACAACATTTACACTTCATATGGTGGAAGTAGCCGGACCAAATGGACAGTTGTATGTGTACAGACCCTGGAGCCATGACGACAATTTGACTGTAGCTAAATCTTTGCCCGACCCAGCCACTAGTGGACACGCATTTGTTAAAGAATTTACAGAGTTTCGCATCGAGTACAGCCCTTCGGGACTGGAATGCAGAAAGATAATGGGTCTGTCGATGAAAACGAGTGACTTTGCCAAGATAAAAGACAGTTATTCTAGAGAACAACCTTGTGTGCCGAAAAGCCCACGTATGACGAAAACACTGTCTATATTGCAGCCCTGACCAAACTAAAGGCGGCAATTATTCAGGAGTTCCCACGTAAATATGACCGGACAGCCCTTCAACAGTGCAAACAGAGGCCTGACGAGACTACAGATGATTTTATACATCGATTCTCCGTTCTTTTTAAAGAACAGAGCGGCATACAAGAGTCATCGGAAACGCCATACGAGACATACCTATGTGACGGCATTCTCAAAGGTTTGAACCGGGACATTGCAATGAATATTAACCGAACATACGTGGGCGGAACGGATGACCTAGAGCTCAACACATTGCGCAGACACGCACGCCACGCACAGGATCTTATAAGGAAGGCAAAGATAGATGAAGAAGAGACGCAGGCGAGGGAAATGCACCTGGACACTCTAACACTGTATGCCAATACTGGCTTCCCTCCGGGACAACACCACCGGCGACAAAACCAACGACAAAACCAACAAAGCAGAGGACGCATCGTGACACACGTGACTTACAGAAGGGTGTGTGCTACCAGTGTGGACAATTTGGACATTTCGCTCGAGACTGCAAACAGCTACAGCAGTACCTCCCTCCCCAAACACTACAGAAGCAGTACCTCGCCCAGCCACAGCGGCAGTACTTTGTCCAGACACAGCAGCAGCAGTACCCCGCCCAGCCACAGCTGCAGTACTTTGCCCAAACACAGCAGCAGCAGTACCCCGCCCAGCCACAGCAGCAGGACTTTGCCCAGACACAACAGCAGCAGTACTCCGTCCAGACACCGCAGCAGCACCTGACCTCGCCACTGTCGCCATCTTGCCCCGCCCCCCCAATCACCCCAAGTGCAGTTTGAGGCGGACCACGGTCCGGATTGACTAAGCTGGAGGACAGAGAGGGTCCCAGCACGCTATAGAAACGATGGCTCGTACAACACAAGAACAACAAACACACACGACACATACAAGCAACAACTTATTTTGAAGCTAGTGCAAAAGCAGGAAATGGCACTTATGCTAAATTTAGTCAAGCTAACACTACATTTCCCGAGTATCTTTTAATCATTGATGGTGAAAAAGTAGATTTTTTGGTAGACTCAGGTGCCACGCACTCAGTGGTCAGGACATCTTCGCTCGCACGGAAACCAAGACTAAGTGGTCGTTTCATTTTTTCATTAGCAGCTTCTGGCGATACGACCAAAGAGCATTTCACGTCTCCCATATCCTGCTCTGATGTTTACGGATCTTCATTCAAACACGCCTTCCTCTATTCTCCCTTATGCCCGGTGAATCTCCTTGGCCATGACCTGATGTGTACATTAGGAATCTGCTTAATTTCCTCCTCCGATGGTCTGAAGGTTACAACCACACGGGAATTGGCATCTGATTCAAATTTTGTAGCCATACAAACAACATCTACAGATGATCAGTGGAAATTGACCCCAAAATCCCCAATCAAACTAATTTCTTCAGCACAAGAGAAAGTAAACACTGACCCTACTGATTTTGAAAATGAAAGGGATTTACATTGCGCTCTTTGGTTGTCCACAGATCTAGGAACACAATGGTGTGAACGTTGGGAGGACTCATTGACTACAGACCACCTTTACTGGAAAAAACAGTTCTCTGCGATCTCCATCTCACTCCCAAAACCACTACAAGATTTTTTTATGTCAAACTTTAACCTACAAATAGCACTGTCAAAACCGACTGATGCTAACTGGGGGTAGGTGCAAGATTTTGTTAATCACTGTCTTACAGCTGAGGACTGGACAGACGTTCCAGACTCGCATGTGGCATTCTCTCACTCCACCAACTCATGGAGAATATGCTTACAATTGCCTCGGCTGTTTTTTCACTGTGTTCCCACAGGCACGGACAAGGGTCACTCTGCTCCAGGAATAGGCTGCCTCTTGTCTCAGGCAGGAGCAGAGGCAATTCCTGAACTAAGAGAGGTCCCAGATGATCTTTGGGCCAAGAGTCCCACTGATGTCGGCCGAATTCTATATTGTCAACCCGTGATGATCGCCCCAAAATCAGATGCACTCCCCTGTAGACAGCAATACCCCCTGCGCACAGAGGCAGTGGAGGGTATTATACCAGTGTTTGAAGCACTGAGAGAGGCAGGGGTAATTGTACCCTGTAAATCTGGGGGAGTGCGAAGCCCTATTTTTCCTGTTAAAAGAGCAGGTGAACCCGGCGCAGACAAATGGCGTTTAAAGGCAGTAAACGAAGCCATGGAGCCAGTCGCAACTGTAGTTCCCAACCCGTACTCAATCCTATCTCAAGTTTCTCCGGAGGCAAAATATTTCACACTACTGTACGTGGCTAATGTTTTTTTCTCTCTCCCAGTTCACCAGGACTCACAGTTTTGGCTCACATTGAATTCCAGAACCGGCTCTGGACCCTGGCCAGACTCTGACCCTCTCCAGGGGTTCATACATTCACCAACCTTGTACAACGCTGTGTTACGTGACTCAGTGGCCCCTTTACAGCTATCTCCAGATGGATCCGCATCCCGAGATGCTGACACCGGGCGGAACTGTGTTGCCTTTTCTGTATGCTCTGACTGGGAGGGGCTGACTTCAGGCCCCCTGCCCCCACACCTCTCAGCACAGACAGCCGAGCTGGTGGCAATGATAACAGCATGCAGACTGGCAAAAGACCAGTATATCACTACATTCACAGACTCACATTATACATTTGGTATATGCCACAACTGGGCTGGGATGTGGCGGTACAGAACTGATGGTAAACCTATCTTAAACTCCACACAGGTTGCAGAACTTCTGGAGGCCATCCAGCCAGCCGAAATTTCCATTTGCAAATGTCAAGCCCACACTAACCGGGATGACCCAATCTCACTAGGAAACAGCAAAGCTGATGCCGCTGCAAAGGCAGCTTCACATCGCAGCCAGCCAGAACAAAATACATCCTTTTTGTCTCATAACACCTCTCTTCCAGACTCCCTGGAAGCCATGCAGGCATTTGCCAACACAGAGGAAACCTCTATGTGGACGAAGGCTGGGGCCGTTCAGTGCGACGGCGTCTGGCATGGCCCAAATGACAAACCATGCTTACCCAAACATTTTTTCAGACAGATGTCCCTGCTCTCCCATGGTCTTGACCACGCATCAAAAGGGGGAATGCTTTCTGCTGTCACACAAAATTGGTTCACAAAAGGCTTTGCGGCATATGCACAGAGAGTCTGCCAATCCTGTGCCACCTGCTTAACTAATAATCCAGGTAGAGCTAAACCAATCCCACAGGTGGCACACCCCCCACATGCAAATGAGCTTTATTGAGCTAAATCCGTGTGGGGGAAAGAAATTCTGTCTAGCTTTTGTTGGTGTGTGGTCCCGACATGTGGGGGCGGCCAAACAATAAATCCTTTCCCTAAAAAGATTTTCAGGCAAATGCCGCTGGAAACCAATAATTCAATACCAATAATAATAACCAATAATCTAGGAAGAGTAAAAAGAATCACACAGGCAGCTCACCCACCACCACAAAGACCTTTTGGTCATGTCCAGATGGATTTCATTGAACTGACCCCGAGTGAAGGAAAGAAATTCTGTCTGGTATTTGTTGATGTTTGGTCCCGGCATGTGGAAGCTTTCGCATGTAAACATGCTTCAAGTAACGCCTTGGTCAAAGCTCTGATCACTGAGATAGTGCCACGCTGGGGCATCCCTGAAATAATTTCCAGTGACAATGGCAGCCACTTTGTAGCTAAGGTCATGAAGGAGGTGGGTAAATTTTTGGCCATTGATCTCCGTAAACATACCTCTTATCACCCAGAATCATTAGGCCTGGTGGAAAGAAGCAACAGAATGATCAAAATAAAACTGACTAAAATATGTGTGGAGACGGGACTCTCCTGGGTTAAGGCTCTGATGTATATGAGAATGAGAGTACAGGCAAGAAGTAACATGAGTAAATTTGAAATTCTGTTTAGGTATAGGTTTAGGCTCACCTCCGCCACGTGATTTGCCAGATACTTCTTTGTGTGATGACTCAATGTTAGCTTATTGCAAAGAATTGGATGCACTGTTGTCCTCCATTTTTGTGCAGGTGAAAACTGCTCTCCCGAAAGCAGCCAAAGCTGTACTTCGTGACTTCAAACCAGGGGACTGGATCCTGGTCAGAGAGCTGAGGCGTAAGCACTGGAGATCAAAACGCTGGTTGGGACCTTATCCACCTCATCACCGACAATGCAGTGAAAATTGCAGGCTCACTGCATTTTCACTGCCATCTTCAGCGTGCCAGCAGAGTCCGACGACAACGCTGCTGTCTCTCCAACCGTGGGTCGGACACCAAAGCCGACAGCAGACTGCTGCGACGGTCCCTGCACTTCAACCTCGACCCCTGAGGACATCGTGGGACCATTGAATTGCAACGATCTCAATCGTGTAAGAGCAGATCGTAAAGCTCGAGCTGTACCAGTGCCCACTGATCGGGTGCTCCGAGCACGTGGCATTCCGCCCAAGTCCAGCGCTGAAGGAAGCGTTGGCACGGTCTGGTAATCACATCTACATGAAGATTCTATTCATGGCTCCTAAACCACACCAGATTCTACAAAAGAGGAGCCCTCCGGAGCCCAAGAGTTCTAAATGGTGTTCCATCGGCAAGAGAGTCAAGGCCACCATTGGGTCACTAAAATGTAGAAATCTGATTTATTCTTTATTATTGATAGTAGCCATAACAATGTTGATACTGTGGTTCATTTTATGCCTATCTTGATATGCTCCGAGGGGAAATGAGGTTTAGCCCGTAATACTCGTACTCTTCAAAATGACGACACAATACTGATTGAGCTTCTTATACACATTTGTAGTCATTCCACGGCCTATACAGTAAATTACTGGTATCAGTATGCAAAATACAAAACTAGAGTCTCTCTTTGGGCCAGTTCGCATTCGACCGGGTTCTAAATTTGTATTCTATTTTACAGAAAAATTGTAGATTTGTTTTGAAATTATTAAATCCACCTTGATCTAAATAAAATAGGTTAGAACCACAGGTGTTGTTAATGGTTTCTCCTTTGACAGGTTTTGCCTGTTTTTGAGGATATTCTTAATCTTTTCTTGATTTTCAGGATTTATATTCTCCTCTGTTAATTGATATGTTGTTGACATTATTGCTTAATAGTATGATTAATGATAAAAACGGCATCAGCATCAGCATTAGCATCAGAATGCCTCCAGGGTTTCAATAAACCATTATAAACAACGGGTTGAATCTTAAACCTCCATTACGATTTAAGGAAATTGTAAATCGTAATAGAGGGACTATTGAAATAAATGGCGTCTTATGCATTGAGCCCTTGCTCGTGGAATTCGGATTTATAATACCCGGATTACTTCTAATTGGGCTTGGAGCCGCTTTGGTCGGAAAATTGGGGAAACAGGAAAATTCACCCAGATACTGTCTGACAACAACAAAAAGGAGTTTGTGGAATTGGGTGAAAGAATGAAAAGACTCGAACAGAGACTTGAGTACGGTATGGCACAGCTCGTAGAACTGAACAAAAACATCTTACTTCGGTCTACAGAGATGCAGAAGATGATAGCAGGACGTGATCAAGAACAGTGAACTTTGGGAAAGATGAAGTAACTCAATGGTACAAACGGATCGCAACACAGAGGACCAGAAATTATTGGACTATTTGATCTGGCAAATTACTGATCATACATATGTATCAAAAAGGTATTTTTTCCCCGTTATGTTCCAATTCTCCCTGTTCCTTACCTTATCTTTTTCTCCCGGCCTTGGCTTTGAGACCAGCTGGATAGCCAGCGAAAACAAGCCACACACACACAAGCACAAACAGACATTTGGCCTTCACTTTCACTGTCCGCACTTCCCCCTTATCAATTTCTGCTCTTGTTTTGTGACCCTCCCCAGATCAACTGAAAAATTCCACGCGTGACCTTGCTCAATGTATACAAAATATGTGTTGTATACTGTGCATTATTGTTATGCTTATGCTGAAACTGTATTTCATTTTCCTAGAGATCAAGTTCCCCAGCAGGTGTCATAATTGGCTGCCTGGGTGGTTGATGCAATTATTCATATCTCTCATGTCGCATCTGTCATCAAATCACGTTCCTATGTTGTGAATTTTCACTGACAATGGCAATAAATATCTCCTGATTGCTGATTCTTGATAAAACCTAAGTTTTCAGACTTGTTTCACAGATTGAGAATTACTCTTGGATGAGAGTCGAAATGTTTTGTTTTTCTAAAACAGAGTCCTAATGACTACAACTGAATTGCTCAGGGCTTGTAGTTGGTGAGTAGCCGGAGCCCACACCACACAGAGGCGGGGTTGTTGTCAGAGAACTCAGACGTGTATTGTACTGTGATCTAGCTCTCGACACCTCCCTGCTAAATCCATACTTGGCATCTTTGTAGCACTCTCTGTCACCAGCCCTGTGCGCTGCCTCCTTCTGCTGCCTTAACTGCCTCAGTTCATCAATCATAAACAAGTTACACAAGCTGTTTGCAAGAACAAGATCACAAGATTAACTTCATACAACTGTCCAACACTTTATAGTAAGTGGTCTCTAAAAAAATCATCTCTTAATTAAAGGGGCACTTAAAGTTATATAGTGACATAGTGCACCTTTAAAATGAAATCTTAACATGCCTAGAATAAAATTGCAGTAGAAGTCTAAACTCCACAGTGAACTCTCTGCTGACACCTTGTGGATATTGTACATTTAAACAGTGACACTGGAAATGAGTACTCAAGTAGATTAAAGTGACACGGCTTAAAACATAGTACAAGTATGAGTAAAAAAGCCACAAATGGAAAAATATGATGGATTATTTATATAGCATTGGCCTGTACACATGCTCTTGAGTAACTTTACTTTGGCATTTAATGTAAGGCAAGGCAAGTTTATTTGTAGAGCACAATTGGTACACAAAGGCACATTCACATACATTCAAAGTGCTTCACACAACAGGAAAAAAATGCATTAAAATCACAAAGACATGACAGAATAGTTTAAGAAATAAAAGAGAAGAGTGCAAATTAAATATTTCAGTCATATGCATGGCTAAACAAAAAAGTTTCCGATCCCTGAGGTCCTCAGAGTCCGAGATGGTTCATATGGCACTAACATGTCCGAGATGTACTTTGGTGCTAGGCAATGGAGAGACTTGTATACAAGCAGAGCTGCTTTAAAGTCTATTCTCTGAGCCACAGGGAGCCAGTGTAGAATGGAAGAATGTGATCGTACTTCTACTTCTTGGTTCTAGTCAGGACCCGAGCAGCAGCGTTCTGGATGTACTGCAGCTGTTTTACAGCTCGTTTGGAGAGGCCAGTGAGCAGGCCGTTACAGTAGTCTAATCTACCAGAGAAAAACGCATGGATAAGTCTCTCCAAGTCTGGTTTAGACACTATTGACCCTTTGCATCTATGTCACATGATCTTGTGGGTGCGCCATGCTGGACGGCAAGAGTTAGTGAACGAAGCATTGTAGGGAGCGCAAAACTGACCAAAACTTAGAGCAATCGCACTCATTTTTGCCATCTTAGCAATGGCTTCTTCTAGGGCATGTTCAGTTCTGTTGTCAGTGGAAGTAAGTCATCTTTTAAGCATTCACAAAGCGCGATATTTGGAGAAAGTTTAGATCGCTATCTTAAAAACCTTCTCCCTCCATCCATACTCACCGATTTAATAAAATCGCCAACTTTACCCAAATTCACCCTCCACAATTTGTACCATTATGTTGTAAACAATGTGTCCCCTTACACTTGTACGCTTAAAAGCGTCCAGACTTGTACGCTTAAAAGTGTACAAGTCGTACAAGCTCGGAGGGAGAGGACTTTCTAACCAGGATTCATCAAACTGTGAATGAAGCTAAATGTGCTTCAGCTGACGAGGAACAATGTGAGAACAGGGTTAAAAGAGAAAAATAACAACTAGAAACGGCAATGGCAGGAAGCCATTGCGAGTGACTGCCAAATGCAAAAACAAAAGGCACTTTTTCACACGTCTATATAAAACAACAAAATCAAGTATAAATATATCGCATAGTCAGTGCTGATTTGTAGACGCAGCCTTCTTTTGTTCAGGAAAGTCACAGCCCCCCAGCCCAACCCTCATCATGACAGACTCCCCCATCACCAATCACTCACTGCACTGTAAATTTCTGCACTTCAACTGTAAATGTAACTGTAATTCTCATGAACATAGTAATGGCTATCTTTATTTTATACTATAGTCATTTTAAATTGTTTCTTAATGCATGCCCTTAAGATTGAATATATGTTGTTTTTATTATTGATCAGTGTTTTATGTTGCACCTTAACGCCGAGACGAGTTCCTATGTTTGTAAATGTTGTTGATTGACAATGGCTATAAACCCTGTCTGATTCTGATTCTGATGACAATGATACATTTTGTTCATTGACAATGGCAATAAACCCTTTCTGATCTACAAACTGAACTTTGAATGACGAAAATTGGACAAGAAATGCCACCTGTGAAAGCCAAGAGAGAGGGAAAATTCCAATGTTCCAAGACAACTCCTGAAAAATTGACAAGGCTGAGGATTACCCGAAAGCAAGTCCAGGAATCACTAGTGAATTATCTACAAACTGAACTTTGAATGACGTAAATCGGACAAGGAATGCGACCTGTGCAGCCCACCGAAAAACAGGGATAAATGTGGAAAATATAATAACTAGAAACTGCAATGGCAGGAAGCCATTGCGAGTGACTGCAAAAACAAAATGCACTTTTTCACACGTCTATATAAAAACACAAAATCAAGTATAAATATGTCTCGCAATCAGTGCTCACTGATTTGTAGGTGCAGTCTTCTTTTGCAATTTCTGCACATGTTCTGTACATGCAGATTCCATGCCGATGATATCACAAAGCTCTAGTTGCAATGTTCCTGCTTCCGAAGAGTGCAGACGCTTCCCGGCTTGCTCCTGCTTGCTTCAGCTGCTTTCCTTATTTATTTTGCTTTTAAATCAGTTTTTGTCTTCCAAACATTTTTTATGATTAAACATTTGTTTTTTTTATGATGACTTTTTTAAGTCAACCGAGGATTTTAAGATCAACAAATCTGACGAACCAGCGACATGTCCGTGGAGAGAAGGGAAAACCAAACTCCTGTAAAACGCTAGCGTTTGGAAATTTCCACAAACAAGAAATTCATGAGCTACAGATGTAGCTACAAGCACGGATATTTTGCTTTGGGGTGAATCTGAAAAAGGACTGCACGATACAATCCCTGTGTCATGCCCAGTGGTAAGAAGTCCACATTTTTAATACAAGAAAAAACAGCTACTTTCAACCTAAACGGACCGGACGACCTGACTCTGTTTCGTTTGTTTCCAAAACTGTCTAAAGGCCAGGAAAACAAAGTCGGTTCGAAGCCAAAGCAATACAAAGATAATGTAAACGCCCACCTAAAATACAGTTTACAAACAGTAATTTTACCCACTTTCAAAGACTGAAGTAAATGAACAAATAAGAAAAATGGGAGACATGACGTGGCGAAAAGGGCAGGACAGAGACAGAGAGAGAATCTGTGCCTAACGTCAAGGGTCATCTTTGATTGGGGATGGTGCGATAAGTCACGTGATGCATGAAAAAAATCAAACCAACACATTCTTTTCCCAGCGCCCACAGTTACTGAGATTACGTTCACGCGTATTTGTAATGTTTTGGCCACACACATAAAGGAGTTAAATCAGCTGATTTGTGCACGTGGGGCCGCAGTGGACACACGACGCGAAGAGACTGAAAAGTTTTGAAAAAGAGGACTTCTTGGAGTTATTCGACTGAGCTTAATAAAAATGGAAATAAAACATTTCATAAGTGGACCCCCTCTTCCAAACATCGACAGGAAGGGTAAACAAGTTTAGCCGGCTGCTTCAGCTGAAACACATGGCTGTCTACTAAGAGTGTGCAACAAGAGGATTGGCACTACATTGAGAACTTCTATCTATTCTGGAAACGAGAGGAACCTGTTTACGAGAAATGGCCCACACCTCTGTAGGAGGTGGAAGTGTTAGGGTGCTGACAGAGAACCTGCTCCCCACGCTCTGAGGCATTGGACTGGGCCTGGACAGGCTGGGCCCTGGATAGGGTCTCCTGAGCAGATAGTTTAGATAGAAGAGAGGAATGAGAGGGAAGAATTCCTGCTCCATCAACCAGAGACCGAGCCAATGTTTCAACATCAGCAGGCACCACAACCACAGCCTCCACCAAAGGATTTATTAGCAGACCGCTCCACCACCACCAGCAAAGAATTCAACTCCAGCAGCCACCACAACAATCTTCACCCACGGCTAGCGCAGGAGTCATTTCAGTTTTCTTTCCCCCTGCACGGCCCTCATCAAATAGGCCTTGGAAACAAACACCCCCCCACCATCTGGTGGCGTTGGCCCGGCAGTCAAATCCCCGCCATCGCCCCTGCCTCTCAGAGCAGCCCTGGATCCCCCCTGCAACATCTACTCTCCACTACAGATTCCTCACTCTCTTTTCCATCTCCATCCTCACCCAGGGGCCTTCCCAGCCATCTTGAATATCTGATCAAATCAGGCATTAAGATGGCTCCACTCACGCCTAATATAGCAAGATCAAGAGTTCTGATATCAACTATGATGAACTCTCCCCCCTGACTGTTGCTACACAGACAAAAATCACCCCACCTAAACCCCCCCGCCTTTCACCTGGTCCCAAACGCTCACCGGCCCCCGCTACACCAACAAAAGCCCCCCACCTATCCCCCTCGCCTTTCACCTGGTATCTCCCATAGCTAGGATGCACTGGGTCTCAGCGTTGCCGGGACTTATAGTCATAATAAAAATCAAACCAACCCGGGGCCCTGTGTAAAAACAGCCTCCCCTAGTGCTATTCCTGTTTGTAACATCACACAGATGGGGAAACAAAATGCGAGTCCGACTGCCTAATCCGAGAAATTTGATTCATATTCCCTGTAAAAAGATAACGCCCAGTCTCACTGAAACTAGTCTGAAACTTGCTGTGCTAAATGTCAGATCCTTATGTAACAAATCATTCTCTAATTAATAATTTTATTTCCTTTAAAATTGAGCTAAAACAGTCTCCATCCATTCTCTTCATTGTTTTATACAAGCCTCCTCAGCACTGCAAAAAGTTTTATTGATGATTTTACTGAGATGCTTTCAGTCGTATGCACAGACTTTGATGGTTTGGTTATAACAGGTGATTTTCAATGTTCATGTTGATAATATCTGTGACAGAAACGCTAAAGAGCTTCATGCTGTCCTTGAAACTTTCGGTCTTACTCAGCGCGTGAGTGGCCCCACCCACAGCAGAGGGCACACTCTAGATCTTCTAATTAAAAAGGGGGTTAATATTTCAAACGTCAATGTGGTCGATGTTGCTCTGTCTGATCATTTCTGTGTCTTCTTTGACCTGTCTGTTTTTTCCAAACCACCAGCTGGTCCCTGCAATTGTCCGGAGGAGACACATAAATGACAGCACGGGAAAACTGTTTATGGAAATGATAAACTTTGAAAATGTCTCATGTTCTAATGTAAATGACTTGGTGAACTCTGTTACATCTAGTGTTTTAAATGTTCTCGACACCATTGCCCCTATGAAGGCTAAAATTGTTAAAAATAAGCAGAAGGTGCCATGGAGAAATGATGATTCGGTCAGGGCACAGAAAAGGGGAGTGCCGTCGGGACCGAACGAAAAATGGCGCAAGTCGAAGCTCCAGGTTCAGAAAGAGATTTACAGAGAGAAGTTGTACATGTACAACCTCATTTTATGTAGAACTAGGGAAGGATATTTTTCTTGAAATAATTGGAAGCTGCGCAGTAACAACTCGCGTGTCCTGTTTGCCACAGTAAACAGATTAACAAACCCTCCAGCTCAGCTGCCGTTAGAACTCATTTCAGCGTCCAAGTGTAATGAGTTTGCATTATTCTTTAATGACAAAGTTCAGGGCATTAAAAATGCTATCAATTCTACAATGCAAAAAATAACCCTCAAACCACCTACACACTTAGAGCTGACTCACTTTGCACCTGTAACTGACAAAAACTGTCCAGGAGATTATCACCAGCCTGAGTTCATCTACATGCTGCCTCGATGTGTTACCCACCAGATTTCTAAAGTTTTGTGCTGAACATTTTGTTAGCACCACTCACTCAAATAGTTAACATGTCGCTTCAATCTGGAACATTCCCAATGTCTTTGAAAACTGCGGTCATAAAGCCTCTCCTAAAGAAGAGCAGTCTTGATGCCGCAGTACTGAGTAATTACCGGCCCATCTCTAATCTGCCATTTTGGGGCAAAGTCCTTGAAAAGGTTGTTTACCAACAGCTCACTGATTTCCTCTTAATAAACAACTCATTTGATGTTTTCCAGTCAGGTTTTAGACCTCATCAAAGCACTGAGACTGCTCTTGTCAAGGTGACAAATGACATCCACCTGAACACTGACGCGGGCAAAGCCTCAGTCTTAATTCTGTTAGATCTGAGTGCTGCTTTTGACACTGTCGATCATGGGATCCTGTTACAGAGACTAGAGGACTGGGTGTGGCATCACTGGAACTGCTCTAAACTGGTTAAAGTCCTATCTGGAAGACAGGAAATTCTTTATCGAAAATTGGTAACTGTGTCTCAGACCAGATGCCCCTGACCTGTGGGGTGCCCCAAGGGTCAATCCTGGGACCCCTTCTGTTCAACCTCTACATGCTGCCGTTAGGTCCGTTGATACGCAGCGAGAATGTGTCCTATCACAATTACGCAGACGACACTCAGATCTATGTTTCACTGACGGCAGGTGAATATATAGACCAGTGGATTCACTCTGTCACTGCATCCAACAGATCAGTGTGTGGATGCAAAACAACTTTCTCCAGCTGAACTCAGACAAGACTGAAATCATCGTCTTTGGCCCACAGAAACAAAGAGAAATTGTTAACTGTCACCTCCAGAGTCTCGCTCTAAAAACCTACACATCAAGTTAGAAATCTGGGGGTAATAATGGACTCAGATTTTGAATTTTAACGTCAGATCAATCACATCAGTAGCTTTTTACCATCTAAAAAAACATTGCCAAAATCCAAAAGTATAGTGTCTAAACCAGACCTGGAGAGACTTATCCATGCGTTTGTCTCTAGTAGATTAGACTACTGTAACGGCCTGCTCACTGGCCTCTCCAAACGAGCTGTAAAACAGCTGCAGTACATCCAGAACGCCGCTGCTCGGGTCCTGACTAGAACCAGGAAGTACGATCACATTAGTCCTGTGCTCAGGTCTCTGCACTGGCTCCCTGTGGCTCAGAGAATAGACTTCAAAGCAGCTCTGCTTGTATACAAGTCTCTCCATGGCCTAGCACCAAAGTACATCTCGGACATGTTAGTGCCATATGAAACCATCTCGGACTCTGAGGACCTCAGGGACCGGCCTCCTGCTGGTGCCCAGAGTCAGGACTAAACATGGGGAATGTGCGTTTCAGTTTTATGCAGCTAAAATCTGGAACAGTCTTCCAGAGGATGTGAGACAGGCCGCTACTCTGGCAATGTTCAAATCTAAACTAAAAACTGTTTTGTTTGACTGTGCATACGACTGAAATGCTTTTCTTTGCACTCTTCTCTTTTATGTCTTGAACTAAGATTGTGATTTCTGCCATGTCTTTGTGATTTTAATGCATTTTTTCCTGTTTGTTGAAGCACTTTGAATTGCCTTGTGTACGAATTGTGCTCTACAAATAAACTTGCCTTGCCTGCCTTGCCTTGGGGAATCTGCGTTTCAGTTTTATGCAGCTAAAATCTGGAACAGTCTTCCTGAGGATGTGAGACAGGCCGCTACTCTGGCAATGTTCAAATCTAAACTAAAAACTGTTTTGTTCGGGCTGTGCATATGGCTGAAATGCTTTTCTCTTTGCACCCTTCTCTTTTATGTCTTGAACTATTATTTTTGTGATTTCTGCCATGTCTTCGTGATTTTAATGCATTTTTTCCTGTTGTGTGAAGCACTTTGAATTGCCTTGTGTATGAATTGTGCTCTACAAATAAACTTGCCTTGCCTTGCCTTATGCATGGCCATTTTCTGTACAGTTGCTATGACGATGATAATAATGCAATAATAATACATTTTATTTAAAAGCGCCTTTCAGAAACACCCAAGGACACTGTACAAGAGAATAAAACAAACAGAATAAAAAACAGAATAAAACCCAGTACAAGTAACAGAACTGGATGATGGTGTTGGAGTGACTGAGTTATGTGGTGTAGGATTGTCTGAACAGGTGAGTTTTGAGTCTGGATTTGAAAAGTGGAAGGGTGTCTATGTTGCGGAGAGGTCAGGAGGGAGAGAGTTCCAGAGCTGAGGAGCAGAGCGGCTGAAGGCTCTGCCCCCCATTGAAATAAGACGGAAAGAGGGGACAGAGAGCTGGAGAGGAGGAGGACCTGAGGGAGCGAGAGGGAGTGGAGATGTGGAGGAGGTCAGAGATGTACGGTGGAGCCAGGTTATGGATAGCTTTGAAAGTATTTAGGATAATTTTGAAGTGAATCCGTTTTTTTTATGGGGAGCCAGTGAAGTTGTTGAAGGATGGGGGTGATGTGATGGCGGGAGGGGCGTCCTGGTGATAATGCGGGCTGCAGAGTTTTGGAGAAGCTGCAGTTTCTGGAGGGATTTATTGGGGAGACCAAAGAGGAGAGAGTTACAATAATCGATCCGGGAGGTGACTAGACTATGGACAAGTATGGCTGTGGTGTGAGGAGTGAGAGAAGGACGGAGACGAGAGATGTTGCGAAGGTGGAAGTAGGCGGAACGAGTGATGTTGTTGATGTGGGAGTGAAAAGAAAGGGTACTGTCGAGGATGACACCCAGACTCTTGACTTGAGGGGAGGGAGGACAGTGGAGTCATTGATAGAAATTGTGAAACTGTTTGATTTTGAGAGAGTGGAAGGGGTGCCTACCAGTAGGACTTCGGTTTTAGAGCTGTTGAGGTTTGAGGAGATTTGAAGAGAACTAGGAATTGATTTCCTGCAGACAGAGGGTAAGAGAGGCTGGTGGAAGTGATGAAGAGGTGGAGGTTTTAGAAAGAGAGTAGGTAGAGCTGGGTGTCATCCGCGTAGCAATGGAAATGAATGTTGTGTTTACGGAAGATGGAACCAAGAGGGAGAATGTAGATGATGAAAAGAAGGGGACCCAGGACAGAGCCCTGGGGCACACGATGGGGCACATGATGTCACAACGCTCCAACATCACTAACATTCCGCCATTCTAAGAGGTAGGAAATTTGAAGATGAATCCTGACCAAATGACAAGGCTAAAGATTAGCCGAAAGCAAGTCAGGAATCACACGAGAATTATCTACAAACTGAACTTTGAATGACGAAAATCGGACAAGAAATGCGACCTGTGAAAGCCAAAAGAGATGGAAACATCCAATCTTCCAAGACGAATCCTGACTAAATGACAAGGCTGAGGATTACCCGAAAGCAAGTCTAGGAATCACTAGTCAATTATCTACAAACTGAACTTTGAATGACGTAAATCGGACAAGGAATGCGACCTGTGCGGTGGAAAATATAATAATAATAATAATAAAATACTCAAGAACAATATAGTGACATTCTATAAAAGCAGTCACTTCACATAATAATTGACCGCATTCTATAAGCAGTCACTCCATAATAAAATACACAAGAACATATAGTGACCGTATTCTATAGAATGCAGTCACTCAATAATAAAATACCCTGGAACTACTAGGGACCGCGTTCTATGGAATGAAGTCACTCAATAAAATACACAAGAACATATAGTGACCGCATTCTATGGAATGCAGTCACTCAATAAAATACACAAGAACAACTAGTGACCGCTTTCTATGGAATGAAGTCACTCAATAAAATACACAAGAACAACTAGTGACCGCATTCTATGGAATGACCTCTATTTTCAATACTGCTTTTCAATGCGACTGCTGAGAGCTGTGGTCGCAAGGTCTCAGGTGCCTGTCGTGGCGGCAACCCTCGAACCCGGTGTGGACACCGGAAGTAAGAAATGCCGTCAGATGGAAGAAGAAGGCCTATTAGGCCTCTTTGGCTTGTGGGACTCCTGAGGCCGTTGACAGGGCCAGAGAGGAGAATCCGACCGATGGTCGAACCTCAGATTCAGGAGCAGCAGAGTGGTTTTCATCCTGGTCATGGAACACTGGACCAGCTCTATACTCTCCATCGGGTGCTCGACGGTTCATGGGAGTTTGCCCAGCCAGTCCACATGTGCTTTCGACCGTGTCCCACGGGGTGTCCTTTGGGGGGTGCTGCAGGAGTATGGGGTCCGGGGCCCTTTGCTCAGGGCTGTCCAGTCCCTGGAGGTCTGGAGGAGGCTTTCGACCGTGTCCCACAGGGTGTCCTTTGGGGGATGCTGCAGGAGTACGGGGTCCAGGGCCCTTTGCTGTGTTCGCATTGCCAGCAGTAAGTCAGACCTGTTCTCAGTGCGTGTTGGACTCCGCCAGGGCTGCCCTTTGTCACCGGTTCTGTTCATTGTTTTTATGGACAGAATTTCTAAGTGCAGCCAGGGGTCGGAGGGTGTCCACAGGATCTCATCTCTGCTGTTTGCAGATGATGTTGTCCTTATGGCTCCATTATACCCGGACCTGTAACATGCACTGGGACGGTTTGCAGCCGAGTGTGAAGCAGCTGGGATGGGAATCAGCACCTCTAAATCCGAGGCCATGGTTCTCAACCGGAAAAAGGTGACTTGCCCTCTCCAGGTGGGTGGGGAGTCCTTGCCCCAAGTGGAGGAGTTCAAGTATCTCGGGGCCTTGTTTACGAGTGAGGGAAGGATGGAGCCTGAGATTGACAGGCGGATCGGAGTAGTGTCTGCAGTGATGCGGTCGCTGCATCGGACTTTTGTGGTAAAGAAGGAGCTGAGTCGAAAGACAAAGCTCTCGATTTACCGGTCAATCTACGTTCCTACCCTCACTTATGGTCATGAGCTTTGGGTAGTGACCAAAAGGACAAGATTGCGGATACAAGCGGTCGAAATGACTTTCCTCCGTAGGGTGGCTGGGCACTCCCTTAGAGATAGGGTGAGGAGCTCAGTCACACGAGAGTAGCTCGGAGTAGTGCCGCTGCTCCTCCACGTCGAGAGCAAGACAGCTGAGGTGGCTCAGGCATCTGTTTCGGATGCCTCCTGGGCGTTTCGGACATGTCCCACCGGGAAGAGGCCCCAGCAAGACCCAGTACACGCTGGAGGGACTATGTCTCTCGGGTGGCCTGGGAACGCCTCGGGATCCCCTGGAGGAGTTAGAGGAAGTGTCTGGGGATAGGAAAGTCTGGGAGTCCCCTGCTTAGAATGTATGGATAATTATTAGGACATTGATATATTCTTTGCATTCAACAGAGAAAAACTGTAATATGTTGTTGACAGATTTACATTTCGGTCTGTAATACAAAGGTACCTCTATTCATTAATTTTTATAGCTGGTACCAAAAGTTGTTTACTTTTGGAAGTAAATCCACGGCATTCATATTGAAAACAAGCAAGTGCTTTGCTGTTTAAACACATTATTAAATTGGTAATACAACCTCAAATTTAATCTCAGCTGCCCATGTGAGTACACGACTGTCACGTTTAAATACGTTCACATTTCTATACGTAAAATATTACCCATTGCACCAGATTAGGTAATTCTTTTTGATTGCACATAATAAAACCATAACGTTATTTCCCCATTCTTCCTCTAGTTTTACTTGATCAGCGTTTAACTTAACCTGAAGGAAACACAATATAATAAAACAATTTGTCCCTTACAATATTTTGGATGGGGAAAATAATAGGTTATTTGCAGAAGGCATAAATCGTTCCAAATGCATCGTTTTGTGTAGCTAAACGTTAGCTTGTGTTAGCTTGTTTTAACTGTGTGATCATTCATTTACACTTCATACTGAATGATGAGTGAAATTGTCCACTTTCTTCTGCTCTGTCAAAGAGTAGAAATAATAGTTAAAGTGAGGAAAGTGAAGTTGAAGATGAAATACCTACAATCGATGAATTAATTGACATCATATGTGAAAGTATACAAACTACAATCTGTACTCCAAGTGTACATCTAAAAGAAACCAAAGTTGAGACATATTCCCTCTGACTACAGAGGAAGAAGAATCATTGAGAGAAATACCCCAAATATTTATGGTCTAAAGGCCCTACAGACGGAGGATTAATGAAAGAAGCCCGACATGTGACGATTATAAGAAAAAGAGAATATAGGCCTCGATTAGAACAATATCTTTTAAAACCAGATGCTGTGGAAGGAATCAGACCAGTAATAGACGACTAACTAAAGGCTGGGATATTAGTTCCATGCCCTGAATCTCCCTATAATACTCTAATATCCCCAGTAAAGGAAGAATTACCCTCAAAGGGATGGAGAATGATACAAGACTTGAGAGCTGGAAATTAAGCACTAATCCAAAGGGCACCAAATGTAACAGAGCCACATACATTGTTAAATACTTTATGACCAGATTCAAAATGGTATTCAGTGGTAGATTTTAGCAATGCATTTGGGTCTACACCATTCAGTCAGGAAATTCAACAATGGGTCGCATTCACTTTTGAAGGTCAAAGATTAACTTTCAAAGATTAAGTCAAGGTTATTGTGAGAGTCCAACAATATTATCAGCTGCAATTGTGAATTGCCTTTCAAATAAAAGTCTATGTAGATGACATTTTAGTGGCTTCAAAGTTAAGAGAAACATGTAAAGCTGATACATTAGCACTATTCAAATATTTGGAAAAAAAACAGGAAATAAAGTAAGTAAAGATAAACCAGTTATGGAAAACAGAGTTAAATGCAAAAATCGATGCAACATAATTCTCCAATATCAGAAAAAGATTTGTGAAAGAAAAAAGGTGCAAAGCTAGTAAATTACATTTATATATTGCATGAAGGAAAACCGATCCTACCTCGGCCCATGTTTAAATGGGCTGCAATATTGAGCCATGGTCAATGACATGTCTCAACAGGGGGGATGGTAGGACTAGTAGAGAAATATTATACAGCCTGTGGATTTAATCTTTATTTAAAAAAAAAATGTAGGCAATGTTTAATATGTGTAAAATACAATTCACAAGGAAACTTAAGACCTAAAAGAGGATATTTTCCAGAGCCTAATTATTCATTCCAAACTATACATATGGACTATATACAATTGAGTAAAAGTAAAGTGTTGAATACTGTGATTCATTTTCAACTTTTTCCTTGTGCAACACCTGATGCAATCACAGTAGCTAAAGCATTATGTAAAAGGATAATCCCTACATTTGGAATACCAGAAATTATCAGAAGTGATAATGGTACACATTTTGTAAATGAAGACAGACAAACTTTGTACACCTTTTTCTGCTCCACTCTACTCTCTTTTAGCCATGCTTCCTCAACTGTCCAACTCTTCACACCCATGACAGCTCTGGCTGCATTTAATCCTGCTCCTGTCTCCGCTTAAGTGCCAGATTGTTCTTGTGTTATGCCTGACTTTCCAGCGTTTTTCCCCGGACTGATCACCTGCTGCTGACCTCGTCCGTCCCCGAGTCGCCTGCTTTGTTTCTGCCCTAGATATTACCTCAGCCTTCTCTCTTCGACCACGAGTTTTGCCTGTTCCCTCCTGGTAAGACACCTGCTCGTCTCTGTGGCTTCACAGCTCACCACTGGACCTGTCAGCCAGCTAGGTAATCCACCTGTTGTTGGTTTTGTCTTCAAACAGTGACGCCAGTCTCACTCCTTCTCAGATCTCGTAGAAGATCACTGTGAACCAAGACTTTTCACCCTGCCACTGTATAAACTGTTAAAACATTACCGTTTCCGTCTGCCTCTGCTGCTTTTGGGTCCTCACCATACCTGTGACACATAGGTTACCAGATTTAGATGAAACTACAAAGCATTCAGTAGATGATGGCCAGACTTTAGCAGACTACATGAGAAAAACAATACTAACTAGAGAATGTCAAGAAGCAAATAACTTGCCCGATACGCCTCTGTCCCCATAGGAGGGCTAGACTGTACGAGTCGGAGATTGGGTGTTCTCGACAGCCATAAAGAGGAAGTGTTGGTCCGGTCCTAGATGGGAAGGACCATACCATGCCCTACTGACGACACCTACTGCTGTGGAAATAGCAGAACGACCTACGTGGATACATCTATCGCACTACAAACTAAGGTCTCTGAGTGAGGTGACCTCACCTGCTGAGAGGGGATGTCTGGCTACAAAGGGGAGCAAGTAATTTAGAACTTGTTCGTCTCAACGTCATTGAATCAGGGAAATCCTCTCAGTATAGGGAGAACATCCTCATCAGGTAACCGAGAAAGTAAAGTCCTTGCATGAAGTAAGGTGCTAGTAATCTCTCTTTCCTCAAGGTGAAAACTTAATCTAAGACTGTGAACCCGATATGGAACCATGGCACCTTCTGGGGTGCTCCAATAGAAAGTGATTGTGCTGGGGAATATACAGTGGTTCAAAAGGATATGTAAGGTCAACGGATGTAACCGATAAGAGACGGAAATGTTGTCAGATCCAGTTGTACCACCCTGTCTAAATTCTTGAAACTGGATGTTAGTTGGGGGTTCTCTCCGGGTTCTCCGGCTTCCTCCCACCGTCCAAAGACATGCATGTGTTAAATTGGCATCTGTAAATTGGCCCGAGTGAATGGTTGTCTGTGTGTCTATGTCTCCGTGTTAACCCTGCGACGAGTTAGCCACTGTCCAGGGTGTACCCCGCCTAAGGCCCAAAGTCACAGGGATAGCCTCCAGTCACCCGCGACCCCTAACGGGAACAAGCGGTAACAAATTAATTAATGAATGGATGTTGGTTCCCCAGTAACCGCCCCATGCTTATGCAAAGCCAGGAACGAAGTTTCCATTATGTTACACGAACAACGGCTCTGCCACCTACCCAAGGAACTCTGTGGAGAAGTCTACGTACCAACAAAAGTGAGAGGATATAATTCTAGTACTTACATAACAACACACACTCTCTTGGTACCTTACCCATATGTGGATTGCACATATCCTGACAAGTCCTTTGTACCTTGGAAAAATAGCACATATGTAGTTGACAGATTGTACTGGTTATGTGGCCATATCAGTTTACCTCAAGTTGCCTGCTAACTGGGGTGGGATGTCTGCCCCTGTCCAAGTGACTGACCATACTTTTGTCATCTCCAAAACAGAGGCTTCGCCTTCACGAAGCCGGAGGGACCTGGTAGGAAAGAAACCACACGATCCAGTGTGGGGCTCCAGTGTGAGGATCATAAACATTGGAGCATTGGCCAGAATGTTCTACTGGCACTATTCTCTTGGGTAGGAGTAGCCAAGAATATCTTCAGGCTGGAAACCCTTGACTACCGTTTGGGAGTGTTCATAAATGCGTTAATGGTCTTACAAAATAGGCTTGTGCTTGATCTCCTTACTGCTTGTCAAGGACGTGTGTGTATACTCCTGAATGTTACCTGTTCAACATACATACCTGACCACACCTCTAACGGCCATAGTGTAGCCGAAGCCTTAGAGCAAATAAAAATGATATGTGATGCACATGGTAATCTACAGGTTCATGGTGGCAAATTAATTTGAAATTGCTTACCTCGGTAATAGTAATACTGATACTATTCTATGTATTTGCCATGTGCATTCGTCCATGTCTAAAAGCTATTTTAAACAAAATTATTGGAAATACGCTGACCACTACCGTGTATTCAGAAGAATTCTGTGCAGTGCTGACTGAAAGGAAAATGGACAAAGAACAACCTAATAGAATAGTTGAAGACAACCTTAATCAAGACGACATAAACGCAAAGAGACAGTTTTATTGATCAAGGTGTTATGAATGTGAAAGGTTTACAGAAAACTGCAAAGAGTTGTGAATACTGGATAATGAGACTGTAACATTCATCAATGATAAACATGAGGGAAATGGTAAAGTAATTAATCCATGTGCAAGTCATCAATGTTAAACATGTGATCACGTACAGACAAATGTCTGCTGGTCAGTCTCAGGCAATTGAGTCTGAGGGCAAGATATATTGGTCAGCTATGTGTCTAATGATGAGCAGCAAGAGCTGTTGTTCCCCTGTATGTCATATGATTAGCAGACTTAAATGCTATCTTGTATGTGTATGTTGAACATTGAATATGTCCTGTGGTTCAGCCTATACTGCTTAACAAAAGAATTGAGGTGGAGACAGCTCTTCGGAATGGATCACTTAGCCACTGCTGGCGTCTATTCCCTTGAAATAAAACGCCACCCTTGCAAGTAAAATTTGATCTTGTGTTTTGGTGTATTTAAGTTCCAGTGCTAAGGGGGATTTTTCCCCAACACCAACCAATTCAAGATTTTAATATCTTTTATTTTGTATGTTTTGATCAGCTCCCTCCATGTTGCAAGAACAGACTTGACCCAAGGGTTCTCCTGAAGCAGTATACCCATGTAAACTCACAGACACCAAAGTCAAAGGACTGGCGCAGAGCCCCGTGGGTCTGAGTGCATTCATCGCCCAATGCTCTTTGGGTGAGCTGCTACATCGGATGAAGCAAACAGAAAAATAGAGTATTGCGGAAAAGTCTCATGATTCCATAGTCACAACGTGTCAAATCTGCAGTGAGCAGGAACCTTCTGCCCTGGATATGTAACCAGACAGAGGCCCTACTGTGGCAGATCTTGAGTGCCAATCGACCAAGCTCAAAACGGGCAGAAAAGCAGATTTCATGTACAGGTATAGTGAATCACTGCCGCTCTGGGACGCCTTGGACCACTTCAGTGATGCCCTACCATTCCGACACCACAATCCCCAAAAGGTTGATCACCTGCTGGATACCTTTTCACACTTAGCTTAGTCTTGTGGTGCCTTTAGTTTCAAAGAGAACCAGAAGGATACCCAGGTGCGGTGGCTTTCACATGCCCAGTGATAGAGCTCTGTCTCCGGCATAGATAGACCCAGGATTTGTCCATATATAAATCGCCAAAAACTTTGTTTGTAAAAACCGCCCGGCCATCCCTTGGAGACCTGCAGATTTGCACCTTTCGCCTGGGGGCAATGTAAGAATTTTCGCGTGGAGAATATTCTCGCCTATATTCTCCGCTAATGCTTGTACATTTTCCATGCCTGTCTCTGGCCCTCCTTGTGGCTCCAGAACCGCCCTGCTCGTTCGGGACATGTTTGCAAACAATGAGGAACATTGAGCCAGGGTTGAGGATTTCATAACACACAAGTGCCCGCGACAACGCAGGGCTGTGCGGGACCAGGCAGTGCTATCGTAAACTCGATTGGAAGATGATCCGAGATAAGCGTGTCCACAATTTCATCTATGGATACGTCCAAGCCATGAGACAAAACCAGTTCCAATATATGACCCTTTTCACTGACCCATTGAATGAGATTAAAGGAGTCAATAGTGTTTAAGAAGTCTTTAGCCAAAGGTTTGGAGGTGCAACAAACGTGAATGTTCAAATCTCCACAAATCAAAAAACGTCGTAATTCAAGGTTATCCAGGACACATAATCACAGAATTTTTTTATGAAGTTTTTATTAAACTTAGGCAGGCGATATATCAGTGTGCACAACACAGAAGTGGGGCTATCCAGATGCAATTCAAACAGTTGGCGTTTGACAACACTGAAAGCTGGATCTTAAGCTGGAAAGCTGGGTGTGGAGAACGGTGCTCTCCTCAGAAAGTCCGGTATGGACACAAGGAAAGGTGGAGGAGGGCCTGAGGACTGGTCACTCTTATTGCATTTTAAGAACAGTTCGTAATATGAAGAAGTTACTGGTGATCATGCACGAGAATCTGAGCAGAGACATCTCAACAATAAACATTTATTAATGTGCAAAAAAGGGCAAATGCAGCAGACAGACGCATTGCCAAGCGCAGAGCTGGTGCCATCTTGGATCCGCAGTAATGTCGCAGTAGTGTCGCTGTAGTGTCGCAGTAGATGAACGGTTCTTCATCTGCCTCGAAGAACTGGTTCTCCTCCTGAACGGTCTATCTGCAAATTGAAGTGCATCTGAGGTAGGCGGATCTCTCCCTCACTGTGGTACTCCTTAAGGTTTCTACTTTCTCTCAAAGAGGTTTGGTAATTTTTCCTTGCAGAGAAGGAGGGTCTAAGGACAGGGGAGCTTGGGACATTTGTCTAAAGACAGGGGATGCTATGACACGGACAGTTCTCTATGAACATTGTTTAATCTGTTCTCACTGTCGCCGTTCGAGACCACTACTGTTGTGATTTCGGGCATTATAAAAATACAATTAATTGAATAACATTTAATTGCACAGCAAAATGTTTGCACTATTCTGACCAACTGTAAATTGTGTATATATTCAGCCCAAGTTTATTTTATTTCATTTGTAAATTCTTCATTTTATGCATGCTCTTTTTGATCTTTTTTTTTTGCTACTATTGCTATTATTGTACATTGTTGTATGTTACATTTATGTTAATGACAATAGCAATAAACCCCTTTCTGATTGAGATTCTAAAATGGGCCGGTGATTGAAACACCACAGGCCCATACAATCGAATCTTAATGCAGACAATATCAGGAATCAGGAATCAGGATATATTTATTGCCATTGTCAATGAACAGAGTTCACAACATAGGAACGTGACTTGATGACAGATGCGACATGAGAGACATACATAAAGAGCATCAGCCACCCGGGCGGCTGTGCGGCGCCTACTGGGGTACTTTAATTCTTGGAAAATGAAAAACAGTTCAGCATTAAGCATACAATGATAAACAACACATATTGAGTACATTACACAAGGTTAAATGTGATGGATATTTTGATGGATGAGGAATGTGGGATGTGCAGACGGTGAATGAAGGCCGAATCTTGTTTTGTGTATGTGTCTGTGTGTGGCTTCAGTATGGCCTTGGTCGCCTGCTGCTCTCCAGCCCGGGGTGAAATAAGAAAAGGGAGAGAGATACAAGGGCACAGCAGCGAAAAAGAGAAATAAAGTACTTAATACATTTTGTTGATCAATGATTTACAATCAAATAATCCAATAGTTTCTGGTCCTCTGTGTGAGATCAGCTTGATTCATTGAGTTACTCCGTCCGACAGCGAAAAGTTCCCATTTCCTTGATTGAATCCCCCAAAGTCTTTTGCATCGCCATGGTCAGAAATAAGATGTTACGGTTCAGATCAGTGAGTTGCACCGTGCTGTGCTCAAGTCTCTGTTCGAGTCCTTTCATCCTTTCACTCAAATCCAAAAACCTTTTGATGTTGATGTCAGACAGTTGTTGGGTGAATTTTTCTGTCTTCTCAATTTTCCGATAGACCAGTGCGACTCCGAGCCCAATTAGGAGGAATCCTGCTATCATAAATCCAAATATAAATAGGTCCTCCACATCTTCTATGAGCAGGGGCTCGATGCATAGGACCTGCCATTTATTCCAATAGTCCCGTATGTACCCCGCTGTGGACGTTCCGTCGGGACAGGTTGCTTCTCCCGGGGAAGCTTTTCTCTGGGAAAAAACGTTATCCAATGCACTCAGAGACCAATCAATCAGATCCATTATTTCGGAGAACAACAGGTGATCCAGCGCACATATATATATTACTGTTCATACAAGAACCTTGAACATCTATTCAAGAAATCAAAACAATTCAGTTTTTTCCCCAAAATTTAATCTTATGCAATTAATCGGAAATAATCATCCATCCTCCCGCTACATAAAACAAAATGGGATGTGGAATCCCACTAGTCACCCATACCTATATGCCACTTACTAAAGGTATCAAGACTTTTCCTCCAGGCTGTCAAGAGTTGACGTTTTTTTGGTGGCTCAACCTTCACCTCTCCATAATTGGCAGGATAGCAGCAAAAAAGATGACAAACTATTTATTCTTAATGTTCCCAACCCACCCCGCACTCACCTGGTTTAAATCACTAGACACCATTATCACTCACTTCTATTGGAAAAATAAAACACTAAAAAGGATTAAAACTGAGTACATTACAAAAGATCAAAAGCTCAGGGTCAGGGTTAGGAACAAGACTGGAGGACCCAAAAAGGCAGAATCAAAGTTTATTGTGACGGTTCCAAGAAAAACAAAAACAGGGAGTTGGTTCCGGGAGGGGCAGAGTGGATCCAGCGGCACAGCAGAGGTGTAGGTGGTTGTAGGCTGATAGGTGGGCTGAGAGTAGACTAGAACTGGAGCTGGTCCACACAAGAGGCACTGGAGCAAACGCGCGGGAAACAAATGCAAGTTAGAACCAAGAAGGGTAAAGAAAGCAAGATGGAAAAATTGCCAGAGAGAATGTGCACCACAACATGATGGAACGATCTGGCGCTGGAGACTTGAGTTGGTCAGCTTGCTTCTGATAAGTAGTAGATGGTGTTTTGGAGATCGGCTGCAGGTGTGGAGCTCAGCAGGAGGAGGGAATGAAGGATCCAACTATGGGAACTGACAAAAGGAGAGAAAACAAAGGGAGGAGGGGGAGCAGGGAGAGGAGGAGGAAGGAGCAGCAGGGAAGGATCATGACACAGGGAGGACTAGAAGCACCAAATTTTCAATATTACTCATTGGCTAACCATCTACAATACATTTACAAATAGGCTCACCCCACCCAATTGGATTATATATGGCTAGAAATAGAACCATCATTATGCAAATAACTAAATATAGTTGATATCCCATTCCTCAACAAATCAAGGATATGATATGATATAAGTTTATTTCGGTTGGGGAAAACAAATTGCTCTCATTATACATTTTACCTACATATACATACACACAAACAACTAAAGCCCTCTGATGATGTGCTCTGTACTTCCATATTCTGTATGTATAAAAAGATAACGCCCAGTCTCACTGAAACTAGTCTGAAACTTGCTGTGCTAAATGTCAGATCCTTATGTAACAAATCTCATTCTTAATTAATAATTTTATTTCTTCTTATAATCTTGATTTATGTTTTTAACTGATAACATGCTTGACAAAAACCACAGGAAATTTAGTTTCGTAATAGAGTCTGCTCCACCCCAACTTTTATGTTTGAATCTTGAAACACGAGTGAAAACAAAAAGGGAGGAGTGTGTTTGTGTGCTTTTTGTTAGGATAAAGAGTACCGATTAAATACGGTGATCGGTAGCATCGACGATACGGGAGAGAGTTTGTCACAGTGGTCTGTTGCACCCGCTGTTGGCAGTTAGTAGTTGGAATCTGAGAGAGTACATGACGGATTGTAGCTTATTTGTAGCCTTTAAAATTGACGTGGACTAATTGGAAAACAGTCTCCATTCCATTTCTCTTCATTGTTTTAATAAATAAAAAAATACAAGCCTTCCCTCAGCACTGCAAAGGTTTATTGATTTTATTGATGATTTATTCGTTAGATGTGATGGATCTTTGGTCTGATACCGGCATGCTTACTCGACGTCAATGGACCCTTTGATGGTATTCGGTAGTAACGGAGGTTGCTTTCATATGTTCAATTTTGTTGACAGATTAATATTCTAGCCGTGACAGACAACGCTAGTTAAGATCGTGGGCAGAGAGTATCCTTGTAAAGGAATCATGTGTTTAACTTTCCGGTCTTATTGCAGCACAGAGCCGGGTGAGTGGTCCCGTCCACCCACAGCAGAGGCACACTGCTAGATCTTCTAATTACAAAAGGGGTGAATATTTCATGTCAATGTCAATGTGGTCGATTTTGGTTCTCTGTCTGGATCATTTTCTGTGTCTTCTTTGACTGCTGTCTGTTTTCCCAAACCACAGCTGGTCCTGCAGTGTCCGGATGGAGACACCATAAATGACTAGCTCACAGGAAAATCTGTTTATGGAAATTGATAAACTGTTGAAAATGTCCTCATATTCTTAATGGTAAATGATTTGTTGAACTCTGTTACATCTAGTGTTTGTAAATGTTCTCGACACCATTTGCCCCTATGAAGGCTAAAAATTGTTAAAAATAAGCAGAAGGCGCCATGGAAAAGTAGAGAAATGATGATTCTGGTCAGGGCAACAGAAAAAGCCCGCCCCGAGTGCCCCCGTTCGGCCGAACGAAAATGGCGCAAGTCGAAGCTCCAGGTTCAGAAAGAGATTTACAGAGAGAAGTTGTACATGTACAACCTCATTTTATGTAGAACTATGGGAAGGATATTTTTCTGAAAATAATTGGAAGCTGTCCAGTAACAACTCGCGTGTCTGCATTGTTTGCCACAGTAAAACAGAGATTTAACAAACCCTCCAGCTTCAGCTGCCGTTTTTAGAACTTCATTTCAGCGTCCAATTGTGTAATGAGTTTGCTATTATTCTTTTATTATGAACAATAAGTTTCAGTGGGCATTAAAAATGCCTATTCAATTCTTACCCAATGCAAATAATAATAACCCTCAAACCACCTACACACTTAGAGCTGACTCACTTTTGCAACCTGTAACTGATCAAAACTGGTCCAGTGAGATTATTTCATCCAGCCTGAGTTCATCTACATGTCTGTCCTCGATGTGTTTACCCACCAGATTTCTAAAGTCTGTGCTTGAACATTTGTTAGCATCACACTCACTCAATATAGTTAACATGTCGCTTCAATTCTGGAACATTCCCTAATGTCTTTGAAAAAACTGCTGGTCATAAAAAGCCCTCTCCTAAAGAAGAGCAGTCTTTTGATTGCCGCTTAAGTACTGTAGTAATTATCTCGGGCCCATCTCTAATCTGCCATTTTTGGGCATAAAGTCCTTGAAAAGGTTGTTTATCCATACAAGCTCTCACTTGATTTCCTCTTAATAAAACAATCTCATTTGATGTTTCCAGTCAGGTTTTAGACCTCATTCAATAAGCAGCTGAGACTTGCTCTTGTCAATGGTTTTGACATAATGACATCCACCTGAAACACTGACGCTGTTGGCAATAAGCTCTCAGTCTTAATTCTGTTAGATCTGCAGTTGCTGCTTTTGACCACTGTCGATCATGGGATCCTTGTTACAGAGACTAGAGTGGACTGGTTTTGTGGTTGGGCATCACTGGAACTGCTGCTTCTAAACTGTCCGTGTTAATAGTCCTATCTGGAAGACAGGACGGAAATTCTTTATCGAAATTTGGTAACTGTGTGTTCTCAGACCAGATGCCCTGACTGTATTCTGTGGGTGCCCCAAGGGTGCAATCCTGGGACCCCTTCTGTTCAACCTTTCTACATGCTGCCTTGTTTAGGTTCCTGTTGATACGCAGCGAGAATGTGTCCCCCCTATCACCACAATTACGCAGACCCGACACTCAGATCTATGTTTCACTGACGGCAGGTGAATATGGACCCAGTGGATTCACTCTGTCACTGCATCCAAACCCAGATCAGTGTGTGTGGGATGCAAACAACAACTTTTCTCTCCACCGCTGACCACTCAGACAAGACTTTGAAATCATCGTCAACTTCTTTGCGCCCACAGAGAAACAAAAAGAGAAATTGTTTAAACTGTCACCTTCCAGAGTCTCGCTCTAAAACCTACACATCAAGTTTTAGAAATCTGGGGGTAATAATGGACTCAGATTTTTGAATTTTAACGTCAGATCTAATCACATCAGTAGCTTTTTACCATCTAAAAAACATTGCCAAAAAATCAAAAGTTATTATAGTGTCTAAACCAGACCTGGAGAGACTTATCCATGCGTTTGTCCTCTAGTTAGATTAGACTACTGTAATACGGCCTGCGCTCACTGGCCTCTCCAAACGAGCTGTAAAACAGCTGCAGTAACATCCAGAACGCCGCACTGCTCGGGGTCCTCTGACTAGAAACCAGGAAAGTACGATCTCACATTAGTCCTGTTGGCTCATCAGGTCCCTGCACTGGCTCTCCTGTGGCTCAGAGAATAGACTTCAAAGCAGCTCTGTTCTTGTATACATAAGTCTCTCCATGTGGCCTAGCACCAAAGTACATCTCGGACATGTTAGTGCCATATCGGACCTGTTAGTTGCCCATCTATGAACCAATCTCGGACCTGAGGACCTCAGTGGACCGGGCCTCCTGCTGGTGCCCAGAGTCAGGACTAAACATGGCGGAAGCTGTGCGTTTCAGTTTTTATGCAGCTAAAAATCTGGAACAGTCTTCCTGAGGATGTGAGACAGGTGCCGCTACTCTGGCAATGTTTCAAATCTAAACTATTAAAAACTGTTTTGTTTTTTGGCTGTGTTTCATATGACTGAAATGCTGCTTTCTTTTTGCACTCTTCTCTTTTTATGTGTCTTGAACTATTATTTTGTGATTTCTGCCATGTCTTTGTGATTTTTAATGCATTTTTTTCCTGTTGTGTGAAGCACTTTGAATTGCCTTGTGTACGAATTGTGCTCTACAAATATAAACTGGCCTTGCCTTGCCTATAATGTATGAAATATATTTCTGAAACGCGTTTAGGCTTGCATGTTCATTATAAAAACAGCACTAAAAGTAGTTCACTCGGTGAGGCAAACAATACGCCTTCCTCATGGCAGAGGGCGCTTCTGAGCCCGTGGACTGCGGCACTATCTTCTTCGTTCTTGAACTCGTTTATTTCTTATTTACAATCCGGCTTATCAAAATGTAAAGGTAAAGCTATAAACTTTCATTTATTTTGACTTGAAATAAGCAGGGATAGGATTTTTGGCTTCCCTAAATTAGAATTACAATTGTCAATAGAACTATGTTAAATTACTCTTTTGGGTGAGTGCCTCACTAGGCATGAACCTCACTGCATGTCACATATATATATATACACACACACACACATGCACTACCTCAGTGTTACAGATCCTCCCTGCACATTCACCTATGGCACGGGGCTCTGGAGGTTGGCGCTCCTCGTCTAACATCTCATGTCCGCAGCATTTCATTTAGTGTCCTTAAGAGCTGTTCAGTCTGGTGGTTTACTGTTACATTATTTTCATATGATTAAGGTTTAGATTGATCACTTTGCGCACAGGGGATTATTACACAGAGCAGTGAAGGCTACAGTCTGAACTGCGCACATTCGGAACAATCCGGTCAATGTTATGACAGATTACTGCAGAAGTCTTGTTTCCATTGAAGTCTTGTTTCCATTGACCATCAAATTACGCGTTGATTCCCACCACCCCGTGTGCCCTCAGAAGAGCAGCAGAGCAGTGCCTTGTGAAGGTTTCTGTTAAAAAACTCCACAAGCCTCCACCACCGTTTAGCGTTTCCACCTCCATCTCTGAAAATGTCCTCTTCTTCCTCCTTTTCTCGTCCAGTCTGTGGCGCCGCGTCTCACCCTTATAAATATGCTAAATATGTTAATTTCTGTGATTTGTATTGACATATATGGTATATTAGGGTAGGGCTCTGGGTGGAAATTTATGAGGAATTGGCACAGCACAGGTGTAAGGTGGGTTGGGATGTGGGAAGAGGTGTGCTGCAGAGGTTTTTTTTTAGGGAGCTACAGCCTGCTTACAATAGGATATAAAAAGACAGGATATAAACAGACATGAGGTTCCGCCCGGTGGGCAGGGCCTACTCAGAGTAGAATAAATCTCTGAGTTCTCAGACTAGATCCACAGATTTAGAATGACTCTTGGATTAGTCGAAATGTATTGTTTTTTCAAAAAACAGTGTCCAGATTACTACAATTGAATCTTTTTCATCAACAGTTTAAGGGTAAGATAAAAGATATTTCAAATCAAGTAATATTTGTACAAAACTATTTCTATATTTGTACAAAACCACTTGTATGTTTGTACAAAATCTCATTTGTACAAGTTAAAATGGCCATATTTGTGAACCAAAAAGCATTTGTTCAAATCGATTGGCATATTACAGAACACAGTGTATTCGCCCTAATTGTTTTAAACGATTACAAAGGGGTCCCACAAGGGTCCATATTGGGGTCTACACTTTTCCTACTGTACATTAATGATCTATGTAAACTATCTACAGTTATGAAGTTTGTACTCTTTGCGGATGACACAAATATAATCACTTCAGGGGAGAATCTAGTGCAACTTTTAGACTTAATAAGTCACAAAACTTATGCTATTTGGAACCAGTGTGATTGGATCTCGATGGCTCAATCATTGAAAATGTCTTTTTGGGTATTGTTGTAGATGGAAAGATTTCCTGGAAACCCCACATAAGTTATTTATGTCATGAACGTACGCTAAATGGAGGTTAGTGAGTGTCTTGGCCTGTCCTTGTTTTGTGTTGTTGTATGTTGTCTTATGTTGTTGTATGTTGCAGGTATTGTACAATAATATTGCTGATATAATCTGTAAATAGATTTGTGTGAGGGGGTTGGATTTCTAAAAAGAGAAAGCTTCCACCATCCCCATTTCAAACCAGGCAATTTCTGTATAATTGCTGGAAATACGTGTTGTAAAATATGTCATATGCAGGTTTAAATTACATTTAAAAAAAATAAAAATAAAAAATTGCAACCACTGTCACATGTTTGTCATATTTACAATGTTTTGGCAGAAATTTCGCCCCAGAGTTTACCGCGACCTCACTTCACATGTAATTTTGAGGATTTTAGAAAGGGCAAAAAAATTCTGGGCCGTGCAGCTGCAAAACCGAGGAGCAGCGATTAATCAATCTGGCTCGCGAACAGAAGGAGTGTCTTCTGTCTCCCTGGCAGAAGGATACGAGCAGAGGAGGTCTCAGGGCTGAAGCCACACGGTTCCACGGCGTAGCTCTCGCGGCTGCCGTGTATTTACGTACCGGAAAAGGGCGGTCTCATGTAGCATTAGCATTACCCCCAGCCTCCAATATTTACACCCACCACCACCATCACCTCCTTCATTCACAGTGTCTCCTCTGACGTCCAGCCCTGAGGAGCGGCTTGGACGCGGGTATGCCGATGGTCTCAAGAGCGACACAACCACACACGGAACTTCCACAACAGTAACGGCAATCAGGACGAAAACAAAATCACCACTGCGTCGAGACCCAGCGATTATTCCACGCTCTCCTTCCCCCCCTTGCAGGTAAATGATCTAGCTACATGCAACCTGTCGGGAAACCGCTCGCTAGGTGAAACGGCAAATTCACATCCCAAAATGGCTCGTAATTGTTGTTTACATTGAGTCCATGGAGGAAAAGTGCAGCTAAATACATGTTCTCTAGGGATGTGTACATACGTGCTCGCTAGAGCTTTCAATGTATAAATAGAAGCTAGCTACTTGCCTATCAGACTGTATTAACTAAACCTGTATGTGCTGTTTAAATAGACTAATTTCTCGGAAAATGTCTCCTGGTGGCAAAACATTAACATGGCATTTTGTATTGCAATTGTCTGACACAATGTCCTTGGAGCGTTGTATAATTAGGACAAGCTACCAAATGCAAAAAGCTCTAGAAGAGCTTTTATAATGGGTTGTTAAGCAAGTCTATTGTTGCTGTAGTTGCTCTGGTACCATGGGTGACCTGCTCTGATGCATGTAAATACGTTGTGATGAGGGGACTATATATTTAATAAGTTAATCTAAAATTTAACATAATTGTGTTCACATCCTGGGTTTAGTTGATTAAAACCGAATTATTTTTATCTATGGTGATACTGATATTTAATTTAACTTCTTATTTTTCACACACACACACAACCACACACACACACACACACACACACACACACACACACACACACACACACACACACACACACACACACGCCTATAAAATGTATATTTTTTTAATTCATGGGTCTGAATGATGTCTCACACTCGTTGCTACTGCCATCTTGAGGAAGAAAGACGCATTTGCACTGTGTGTTTGATCAAAAAGTCTTAAAGCAAAAGATTCCTCTTCTGTAACAGTCCCAAAGACCCCATTTGTCACCAGAAATAGATTGCAGTTGTCAGGAAAAACCAGTGGACTTATAGAAATTACTCCAGACCGAGTGCTGAGCACCTGTTTCAGGTAGTTAGCAGCTGGCTAATGGTAGTTTGAATATTATTGCTTTGCCTAATTTCCATCTGTCCGGATGTTAAATTTTAGGATCAGGCAGTCACTCACCTGCACAAAGTCCGTACTCCTTTTGTCTTGTTGACGTATCAAAGTTTTTAAGTTTGGAACCACCAAGATTGCGAAACTGAGCAATCGGGGAAGAAGGGCCTTGGTCAAGGAGGTGACCAGGAACCCAATGGTTACTCTGACAAATCTCCAGCATGTCTCTGTGGAGAGAGGAGAACCTCCACCAATCAGGCCTGTACCTTAGTGTGGCCAGACGGAGGCCACTCCTCAGAAGATTATGGGGTAACGCGTTAGCTGGTCATACGTCAGAGTACTCAAATTACTTTTTTAGTCGGCTTTAGTTTTGTGCACCCAGACAATCTAACGCGTTAATTTTGGTTAGGTCTCATCTCCTCACCACAATTCCAGAGCCAGGTTTGTTTCTCAGCCGCAGAGTGGAGAGAGAGTCGCAGCACCAAACACTTGTTTCAGCATGTTGTGAGTAGGGATGTCAGGATTAACCGGTTTTGCAATCATCGCAATTATTTATGGCCACGATAGGTTATTCATGGATTTTTTTGAATCTGCGGGTTAACCGCAGAAATGTGTCCAGGCAACGCGAGTCATTGCGGCATGCGCACACACTTGTCTTTGTGTCAGAGCCCAGCGTGTCAGCAAGACTGGATAAACGTGCTGAACGACCGGTCCGTTAGACACGGAGTGTGCAAGTCACGGCGGCGTGCGCACACGTGGATGTGTGTGCCTGATCTGTTTATAATGATTGTCTGGCGTACACGTGACTGTGGCGCGATGAACGACTGGTCCGTTACACATGGAGACGGAGGTCCACAATAGTGCGAGTCAACTGTGCGAGCTACAGTCGGCGTGAGTAGTTTTTTTTTGTGTATGTGTGTGTGTGCGTTGTGCGAGTTTGCACAGGGAAGAGCGCAGGACCGCACCGCTGATGGCGCTGGAGACATTCTCAAAGTTTCAAGCCCCTTCCCCACGGTTTACCATGGAGCTCATCTTACTAATAAATGATGTAATGCAGAAAAGAGCTACAATGAGGGGCCAATAAGCATTCATTTATATTATTTTATCAATTTGTGGCCATTATATTTAATTTTTAAATTAGTGTGCTGCATTAAAGGGGAGGGAAGTTAATCGTTATAAAACCAAATTTTCCTCTCACAGGAATATTTGCAAGTTTAAACATAAAAAAACAAACAATATAAATGTTTCCTTTCTTTTCTCTTTGTAAAATGTTCTCTTTGTAAATTTGTGATATTTCTCCTCATAATCTTGACTCATTTTTATAGTGACATCCCTAGTTGTGAGTGGGGTACCTATATTCCCCGAGTCCTGGGTTAGGGTTAGGGTTATATACTGCTATATTTTATGCTGTGAAACCCTACATTTATGCACAACTATTGGGGATGTGGAACTTGAACTAGTAGCCTATGCTATAATTTGAGGAGGTACCTATTTTCCCCCGTTTTCTATGAATGGGGGAACATAGGGCATATAGGTACGTACCCGTTGTGAGCATGCGCATTGCGCAAAGTTAGAGACTAGTGAGTTTTGTCCTAACGCCAAAGAGGAATACACTTTCTGATGCACGTTTTGAAGAAATCTTTCCCCTTCATTATAACCACTATTCTGTAGCTGAGGAGTAAATTTGGGCTAACAGCTATGTGGTGAGTTGGATTTAGATAAACTACAGTGCTAAAACAAGCGCGTTCTGTTGTTGTGCGTCGGTGCTCTTGTCATTCCACACATTTTGTTTAAGCAATGTTTTTCATTGCTTGAGGACAAGCCTACATCTCCTTATCGTATGGCATTGCATTGGTTCTACTCCTGAGTGGGTCTAGCTCCACCGTCTATCTGCAAATTGAGGTGCGTCCGCCTGTCCGTCCAAGGGAGTCGGATCTCTCCTTCACTGTGGAACTCCTACAGGTTTCTACTTTTTCCCAAAGAGGTTTGGTAGTTTTTCCTGGCCAAGAAGGAGGGTCTAAGGACAGGGGAGCTTGGGACATCTGTCTAAGAACACAGGATGCTGGGACATTTCCCTATGAACATTGTTTATTTTGTTTTTCCACTGCTGTTGTGATTTTGGGCGTTACAAAAAATAAATTGAGTAGGGGGGTGGCGTGAATTGGTTCGGCCTATGGGCGTTGCCATGCCAAAATACCAGGTCTTAAGCACCAGAAGTCTTGGGTCTAGATGCGGTGTTTAGAGTTGCAGCTCGGGATTATTTTAATAGATCCATGGCTCTTTCACTCATCAAAACTCTTCCCGGTCGCACTTGTGAGTTTAAAACGCGCCGCTCTCTTCCTTGTTGCGCCTTCGTCAGAGCAGAACAAGCTCCGTGTGAAACAAAAACGCCACGCTCCGCGCCTCTCAGATTCACGTGTTTTTTGATTAAATATGTAAATTAAACGAATTATCGAGGCAATAAAATAATAATCGAAGCTTTTTTGTAATCGAATTATTCGATTTACTCGAGTAATCGTTGCAGCCCTGAGTGACCGCGGAAGGTAAAACATTTTGGCAAAAAAATACCGGAAACTATCAAAGAAACTCGAAAATGACCCGAGGAAAAAAACGACAGACCTGAGAAAGAAAGCAAGAAACAAAAAACTGTAAACTTACAATTACAAGAATTCTAAAAGTACTACAATGTAGTGCTACTACAACATAGTATTAACAGTACTAAAAATACAGAATAGACTGCAAGTACTAGTATTACTAGAATTCTAAAAAGAACGGGAAATATCTACAACACTAAAAACCTTTAAAAAATACTTACGAACTACTACAAAGCTTAACAACAACAACAACAACAACAACAACAACAACAACAAGTTGAAACAGCAAAGCACACACTTTGTCATGGATAATTTTTCTACAATTCCATGGAATATGTAAGATATTTTCTCTTGTCCATTATTTCTAATAAACTTCTAAGGTTTACATGCATACAAAAGTAAACAGCTTTTGGTACTAGCTATAAAATGGACTGGGAAAAGAGGTACCTTTGTGTCACAGACTAAAATGGTAAATGGCTCACTCCACACTAAAGTGTACAATTGTCTTTAATTAGGGCATCATTAAAAAAATTCCAAAAGCAAAAATGACCAGGTCATTGTTATTTTTTAAACCTTGTATATTATACATATATATAAGATAAAATGAGAACAGCAGATGATGATACTCTCAATACTCTCGGCGTAGGTCAAACATTTTTTGCGAAAAATTTCTTAAAACTACCGGAAACTATCGACGACCTCGAGAATGAAAACTACAAGTACTAAAACTTCTAAAAGTACAAAAAAAAAAAAAAAAAAAAAAAAACCAAGAAAGAAAATCTAAAAATTACAATTTTACAATTACTAGAATTACAATTACTAGAATTCTAAAAGTACTACAAATACTACAACATAGTACTAAAAATACCGAATGGACTACAAGTACTACATTTTTAGAAATACTGTTTCACTGTGAAAGAGAACACAGAAATTATATAAAACTCTAAAAAAGTGCACAAAGCGGAAACACAATCCACACGTTCACAAGTACAATGCTTTTACTGTGACAATCCCAAAACATTATTTTAGTGCTTTTACTGTGAAAATCCCCAGTTATTTTACAGTACTTTTATTGTGAAAATCCCCCAAATGTGGATTCACAGCGCTTTATTGTGAAGGTAGTACTTCTACTGCATTACTGCAATAGGCTATAGTAGCACTGTGAAGGACTTGGACTAAAATTCATTGTTTTACAATGCTATTATTTTGAAGGTAGTACTCGATGTACTTCTCCTGCATTATTGCAATTGTCCGTCTGTGAGGGACTGAAGGCGTTGGAGTATTATGTTGACTACAGTGTAATCAGTTCTCAAAAGATGCCTTAATTTGACTGAATCTGTATTAAAGTGCATTGATAGTTCAATGTGCTTTTATTGTGAAGGTAGGACTTGATGTGCTTCTCCTGCATTACTGCAATAGTCTGTAGTAAAACTTGAGGGACTGGAGATGTTGAAGTATTGGATACAATGTAATCGTTTCTAATGAAGTGCCTCAATTTGACTATCTGTATTAAATTGCATTGATTGTTCAATGTGCTTTTATTTTTAAGGTAGTACTCGATGTACTTCGACTGCATTACTGCATTACTACTTTTTGACTTGGTACTAGAATTCTCAACGTACAAAATGTTCGATAGCGCAGTACCAGTACGACAATAAGTACTACAACGTAGTACCAGTACTATAACAAAGTACTGCAACATAGTTCTACTACAACAAAGTACTACAACATAGTAATGAAAAGACTGCACTGCAAGTACTAGGATTACTAGAATTCTAAAAGTACACAAATAGTGCTGCAATGTAGTGGTACTACAACAAGTACTCTGTGTGTGTGTGTGTGTGTATATATACACACACAGAGTACTTGTTGTAGTATATACACACACACACACACACACACACATAAATATAATTTCACACAATTTTCCTCCTTAATTGTAGAAAACAGTTAATCCAGGCTACATTTCTCTCAGTTCTAGATTATGGTGACATTATATATATATGCATTCTACAGTAACAGTGTTAAAACCTCTGAACTCGGTTTTACATTCAGCTCTAAGGTTTATTACAGGAGAAGGATACAGAACTCACCACTGTGAATTATATTCTAAAGTAGAATGGCAATCATTGGATGCACGAAGAGAACAGCACTGCCTTTTGTTTGTGTATAAAGCTCTGTTGGCATTTTGCCTGATTATTGCCTAAGTTTATTGTACATCAGATCAGGTATTCACTGTTGAGGTCTCAGAGCAATCCCATCGTTTTAACACAGGCAGGAAAAAAGGCTTTCAGCAACTCTGCTCCCTCCTGTGGAACAAAACATAGAGACTTTTTAAATAAAATTAGTTGTATGCTCTTTAATGATTTTAAAGCACTGGTCAAGGACTACCCGCAGTGCCGATGCATGTATTTTATGTTATAAATGTGTTTTTATGTATCGGTTAATTTATTGAATGCTTTAAATTGTCTTTTAGTATCCTGTGTTTGTTGTCTGTGTTGTTGTTGTGTTTTAATAGAGGTACCCATGAAAAAAGAGACATTTCTCATTGGGTTTCTCTGTAATAAATAAATAAAATAATAATATGCAATACTGCAGATACTACATATTACTGCATACATTACAAGTACTGAGAACTACTCGAACTCCTCGAACTCTAAAAGTATGAAAAAAAATCTATAAAACTACAAACCTGGAAAAAAAACTTACTAATTACTTAGAATTCTAAAAGTACTACAAAAGGTACTACAATGTAGTACTAAAATACTACAAATTCTAGGATTACTAGAATTCTGAAAGTACCCAGAGAAAATCAAAAAACAACAAACGCGGAAGAAGTAATTCTTCGCCCCTGAAAACATAAAATTCTAAAAGTAACAAAAAAGTACTACAATGTAGTACTGCAACGTAGTACTATTTATTTATTGTTGTTTGGTCAAAAACAAAAAGTGCTCTACATCCAAGCACATAACAAGAGATAACAAATTTGTTAATTTGACCAGGTGTAGGCAGAAGCCAAGGCTTATTATGCCTACCCTTCTCTCCAACTCTCACGTTGGTGGACATTTGTCAACTACAACGTGGTACTGCAAGAAGTACTACAGATATAGTACTGAAAATACTGAATTCACTACAAGTAGTAGGAATTACTAGAATTCTAAATGTACAAAAATGAAACTACAACGTACTACTGACAATGTAGTACTATAACGTAATAACTACAAATACTGCAAGTACTAGAATTACTAGAATTCTAAAAGTACGGATGTGATTCTACAACACTACTAACCTTAAATCCTGAAAAAATACTTACAAACTACAGCAAAGCTTTAAAAGTGCCAATAACACCCTGAACCTGGAAAGATGACAAATCTTGCCATTCAAAACAATGGGAAAAATTGCAAATTGGACGACAAATCCTGAAAAAACTACAAAAGCGACAAATACCAAAAGTTAAAAGCAAAAGAATACTTATCACTCCAATGAATAACCTACTAGTGATGAAAAGGAGGGGAAATACTTCTAGATGCATGCCCCAAATGCTTTTCAAAATGTTTCCACTCGTATTTTTGAAATTGCCCCAAAAGAAGTATTGTGGGTTTTAACCAGGAAGTGTCAGCGGTATTAGTTTCGACCAATCAGAATTGACGTCATCAAACGTAAACTGGTACTAAGCGCCATGCTACACCATACACCAAAATGCGACGCTTTATTACTGGAACTGTTTCGGTTGTGTCAACTCATGTGGAGCCTGTAGCATTCCATCATAATTTCCCATCTCGTTTCGAGTCCTTTTGCAAGTTGTTACAATCCAAAACAACATTGTTTACCGCATGGGGTAAAACCAACATTTTCTGCGCAGCCCGACCGCAAATCGGCTACTCGCAAATGCGCGGGAGAAATCTGTTTTGAAAGTTTTGTGTCCGACGAAGTTACTGTATGTTACGTCCACAGGTAAGTTTGCTGTGGTGTCAATGTCAATGGGTGGAGTGACCCAAATCTGTCCACAACATATTCCAGTTTTTCCTGTGTTAAATGTAAATAATATATCAATGTCATAAACGATTTATCATACTCATCCTGACCAGTTCACACCAGTGAGCTTGGTCTCTGGCTGTGCAGCCCAGAGCCCTGCAGATCATCAGACCTGAACAGACACATAGTCTTCGGCCGTTTTTTGCCCTTGGAGAAAGCGTTAACGTGGTGCAGCAGAGCTCATTTCATCATATCTTTACCGACAGCGCAATTGATTACAGTCGCGGGGGTGGAATTCTAAACAAGAGTGTGATTATGCCAAAATATGAGGTGTAGTAAAGCAACTATAGTGCGTGGTGGTGGCACTCTGTGAATGGCCAGCATCGTAACTTATAAACTTCAAAAACTAGTGCACTGGAGTCGTCTTACTATCCCACAGAGTTGAGGTAAACAACCTACATGGGCATTAATAACACAAATGATAAGTTATAGATAATGATATGTCTCTCGGCTGGCCTGGGAACGCCTCGGGATCCTCCCGGAGGAGTTGGAGGAAGTGTCTGGGGAAAAGGAAGTCTGGGAGTCCCTGCTTAGACTGCTGCCCCCGTGACCCGGCCCCGGATAAAGCGGAAGAAGATGGATGGATGGATGGATAAGTTATAGAATAATGGATACAGTCTGATTTGACTTGGTTAATTTTTCCACACTCATGTAAACAGCGCAGTGCCGTTACTCACTCGCCTCTTAAAGCCAATTCATACTTCAGAAGAAGCAAGAAGTTTGTTCGGCGGGGCTGTCCGTCAACTAGGCTCTGATTGACTAAACCAATGGTTGTCAAGCTTGCACATAAAAAAACCTTCTTATTCCCAAAACTTAATTCTTCTGTTCAAGTCTTTTGTGATGAGATGAGCCACAGCTCCATCCAGGCGCACTCGCTCATTTTTCCACTCTCCCCCTCTCTCGCATGTCGGCGCAAGGTTGAAGTTGAGTTTTTTGCATTAGCTTTCGTTATTGATTGGGGATGTTAATGAGTTTTAGATATTTTCCTCAAGCATAAATGACCAATATTAATCTGTATGGGTTTTATATTCAAGGAGAGAGCGGTAGAATGAGGGGAAACACCCTCTGTCTCGCCTGATACACAACACGCACACAGAGCGAGGCGCTGTGGACACTAGCTATGCGCATGTTGTGTTTTGACCCACAGGTCGGGTTGGGCCGGGACAAGAAATTATCATTTCATTGCGTGGCAGGTTTGGGGACGGGTTATAAAATGCTGACCGCGTGTCTTACGTCCGCACTCCTTCTGTATCATTGCTTTTCTTGTTCTGACAGCCCGAGCTAAATGAACAAACGTCTTGCTTCTTATGAAGTATGAATTGGCCTTTAAAGCTCTTTGCGGTGCGTTGGACACCTGTCACTGCACGGTCTGGGCCAGACTGGACCTGCAGACTTGAATGTGCTCAGCTTAGAGAACGTCTATTTGGAAAATCAAATAAATCCCCACTGTCACATCACTTTCACCCAAAATCCTTGCGTAAAACTGGCACAGACGGACCGCCCAACATGAGATCTGCAATTTAGATGAGACTGAGCTGATCACAGTGTGTGCTCCATTCTCGCGCCCTCCGGACCATGCTGCATCCCATCGAGCACTCTTTGGGATCCTCCACTCCTGTGGCTCTGCTGCTGCCTATTCTCGTTTATGGATCACAAGACGAGTTCAGAGATGCGTGCGTGTACTGTTCTGGGCCTGGTTTGGTCTGGGTTTAGTCCGGGCACCCTGATGATGACGGCACGCTCTTCGCGTAAATAAACAACACTCTGGGGTTAATTGACACTAGGGCTGCAGCTATTGATTATTTTAGTAATCGAGTAATCTAAAATAAACGTCATAGTTCATAACCAAATACAAAATAAGGAAAAATAACGCATTTTATTCTTAATTTTACATAAGTGTGTCCCCAAAACGGCAACATTTCACTTCAAACTGTTCTGTTTGTATATAAAGAATATATATAAAAGGACTAATTAACTTGTCACCAGACTGTAAACAGTTACAGTAGCTACGAATTAAATAGCGTTTATGTCACATCACTTTAAATAAGACATTTGTTTGTAAAACTTTATGTTGGGTGGGACCAGTGATCCTGGTGTTTGGAGCGCTGCATTTTCAATTCTGTCGTTTTGCAGCGTTGGCTCCGTGTGCCGTTTACTTTGGCCTCTGTGTCGTCGCCGTGGACTTTCTTTCACAACAGATTATTATGACTGCGGTCCTCCGTACTGTTTCCATGTGTATTGGCTGTTTAAAAGTACAAGTGTGACTGGGAGGCAGAGTTGTGTGGGGGAGCGCGGGGGTCTGCGGGGGCTGGGGTGGGCGACGGGCAGAGATAGATGCGGTCTCTAAACACCGCATCTAGCTCTTCCCGGTTGCACCAGGCTCGCACCATGGATGTATTATATTACCGGGGTTGCACTCGTGAGTTTGGAACGCGCCACTCTCTCCACTGCTGCGCTTTTGTCTGACCGGAACAAGTTCCGTGTGAAACAAAAGCGCCACAAGTCGTTCCGTGCGCCTGTGATTCACGTTTTTTTAAATGTAAATTAAACAAATCATCGAGGCAATAAAATTATAATCAAAGCTTTTTTGTAATTGAATTATTCGATTTACTCGAGTAATTGTTGCAGCCCTAATTGACACAGATATTACCCCTAAGATGTCTGTGTTTAACAATAGAGAGTTGCCTGTGCCAGTCTTCACCTGACGCCTGACAAGAAGACGTATGTAGGTTAAAGTGAACTGTCTGGTTGTGGGATTGTTGTTGAATCCACCACATGCTCTGACAGAAGAAAAGCTCTTAGAGGTCTTGACTGAGTTTATAGGTCTGTAGATAAGGACACTAGGCATTCTTTTCCAAAAGTTGCAAGTGAATACCTGTGTCACAAGCTTCACCTACAAGATACTTCCACTTGATCTTTCCTTTTGAGGTCTGCAGTGTATCTCCCTCAACAAATATATTTCAGAGCAGTTTAATCATGTGGAAGACATCTAAAACTACATGAACAGAAGAGTTATCAGGATGAGGAAAGGAGGAAACCAGTGATTGTACATCTGCTCAAGTGCCTTGAGCATGGAGAAATTGCTTAATAAGCCATCGTTGGTTAATGAAAATATTCTTCCACCAATGCTGTGCTGGCGATGAAGCTGTACAAAAGGCCTGTGATTTCTGTATTCCCATGAGTTAGTAGTTAGCGGGGCATAGTGGGCGCTCCTGTCTTGCCATAATAATCGTTCTTTATGATGTCACCTTTATTCTTTCCTCTATGTTTTGTATGATGTGCTTTGTGACATCACTATGCTTTATGACATTATATGTGCTTAAAAGGGCTTGCGCGCTCTTCGTGGTTTCCATCGGTCCGGTTATCTGTCTGGGCCTCAAGTGGTGCTCTGGCTGGCACTCCAGAGCAGTGACAGCTAAAAAACCCAAACCAGCACCTCACAGTCCAGAGAGTCCGGGGACGTCTCCCCAACAGAAGCCATTCCTTCGCCTGTTTGTAGTGATGGGTAGATGAGGCCTCATGAAGCGTTTCGGCTCATTCTCCAAACTGTATTGATACTGTGCCGGTACAATGTTGCTCTATATTGACACCTGTTGAAAGGTATACATCATTGCAGGCAACTTAGTTGAGACTCGCAAGACACACTGATTCAATGGCCTAGTAACACTTGTATACAGACTATGTGTACAGTATACAGAATATTTAAGTTATTGTATTTAATATCTTATGTGAAAATGTTGACTGTCATTGACTCGGGGAGTAATTTTTATTAAACGTTTTTATTCCAAAAAATAAGTTGTTCCAATGTTGTTGGCTTTAGTTGATTGCGTTTTTTTTTATACTATTTCCCTAGCTTTTGAAAATATGCGTTCACAGGGCACAGATGAAGCTGGGGTACATAAAAATTGTAAACAAAGATGAAAAAGGATAAGTTCCCCGATGGTTCCCCCAATATTCTAAAGGATCCTCTGATCTTGAAAGGTTTCCCTCTCCCAAGAGTCGCTGGACCTCAATGATTGAGTCTGCTGTTGCGTTGCAGGTTTGTCTGCCAACTTGAATCGTCAAGCTGCTGCCACAGATTATCTGAAATGATAAAAAATACGTTGGAATTTAAGTTTGTCATCTACTCCAAATTAGTACATATTAGCAACAAAATAAATGCACAAATAAGCTGATAACACTGAACAACATGCCTGAAGTGGATGACTGCTCTGATGAAGGTCCAGGTTGTGGCTCAGATGTGCGAGCAATTACTGCTGCACACTCCATTTTCAGTCGATTGACTGCTTCACTGCACTTGGAGGAACTACGAAATCCGAGTGTTTTAAATCTGGGGTCTAGAAGTGTTGATAGGGTCAACACACTTAATGTCTCCAGATTAGAAGCAGTGTCTGTGACACAACGCCTAAGTTGGTCACGGAGATGTGTGGCTGCGTGTGTGTGTAAATGTGAAGAATTGCGCTCAAGTGCACAATATAGCGTTTTCATCATGACCTTTGATCCTGAAGCTCTCCTCTCCTCAGACAACTCCACTGTGGCCTGATGGAAAGGGGCCAGCTCAAGAAGTGCTTAAGATGTGACACTCGTAAGCCGTAAGTGGAGTTAAGTCTGTTTTGAAGAGAGGAAAGAGATACCCATACTGGTTCTTTCCCTCATCATGTAGTCGTGACAGCATCTGATATGTGCTGTTCCAACGTGTTGGTACATCGTTGATAAGTTTCAGGGTGGGCCATCCCATCTGTTGCTGCACTTGAGCAAGCTTTTCTTTGGCAGTGGTGCTGGATCTGAAGAATGAAACGAATTGTCTAGATTTGTGTCTGATGGATGACAGTTCAGGGATTTCATCGCAGGATTTCTTAAAACAATTAAATTTAGTTTGCGTGCAATGCAAACTGAATTGTGAATTTGGAGAGTTCTTGTAGCTGCAATCATATTTGGTGCTGCGTCGGTCACAAGACACTTTACCTTACTTGTTATGGCCCAGTCATCCATTATGCCCCTTTTTGAATTGGGCCAACATTGTCAGCAGTGTGACTTTGTGGAAAGTGTTTCACTCCCAACACAGATGTAGACAACTGCATATTTTCATTAATGTAGTGACAGGTAAGTGCCAAGTAAGTCTCCATGTTCAAAAGAAGTTCCACATGTCAGCTGTTATACTCACTGCCACAGCTTGCTGTACTTCCATTTTCACTCGTTCGAGTTCCTCCGCATGCTTTTTGGACAGCATTTCTTTGACAGTCTGAAAATGAAACAAAATCAATATACAGTGCTTACTAAATGTATTAGATCACCTGTCATTAAAGCAAGAAAAGATCCAGAATTTTGAAGTTCTCTGCCATTTTGCCATTTTGAAATTCAGTTTCTATAACCAAATGTAATAAATAATAAATACATTTGTTAAGCACTTTGTACTTCAATTAAATATTGCATGATGTGTAACATCAGCTACATTTTCTAGACAAACCTTTCTGGTTGGCAAAACATATGATGGGTCAAGGAGGTGAATCAGCTCCCTGAACCCCTCATTCTCCACAATGCTGAGGACTTGGCAGTCCTTTAAAATAAGATTAAGGACTGCCTGGTCCAAAGCAAACTTCCTAGACGCTTGATGTTAAAAAATTATACAATATTAAAACATACACTAATATAGCAACCATGAGGAAGCTGTTAAATTTCTTGTATAACCTGTATTAACTCTCTTGTCTCCTCATTTTCATGTTTTGCTCTGTAATGCCTAAGCATTGAGGAGGTGCTTTTATTTATGTATGACAACTCGATAGAACAGATGCGGCATTTCACCTGCATAAAATGAAATAAAGAATTTATACTGAGAGTCACATTGCTGTGTGTGTGTGTGTGTGTGTGTGGTGTTTTTGTGTGTGTTTTAAAAATTCTGATAGATCAAGTGGAAACAAGGAAATTTACCTTATTTGCTGTAAAAAAAATCAAAATAATCCCACACAGCTTTCTTTCGGGCTCCATTTTGTTGATGTAGAAGTGGGAGGTCTGTTTTTGTAATCTTTGGAAGGGTAATGGTTTTTTCTTTTTTGACAGTGAACGTTCATCCCGTTGACAGATGCAGATGCGGTACGTGATTTTAAACAGAGTTTGGCGCATCGGTATCGGTCACGTGACTTTTTCTTAAAGCGATTTATACGCGCATCGATACGGGGCTTCGCTCTATCCTGAGCTCGACACATGCGCCGGCGCTTCAGTGTTGCTGGACCCATCACTACCTGTTAGGGAATCTATGACTCGATATGCCATTTGACCCCAGTACCAGTCTTCCCAGTTCTGACGTTTTCTGCTCATCACACCTTCATAAAGCAGTTTCATGTACTGTAATCTTTTGTTATAATTGATCCCAATCATACACGATCAGAAGGAAAATTCTGCAGCAGGAAGCTTTGTAGGGGGTGAGACTTTTCTGTGGCAAGTTTAGCCACATAACTTCTGTCCCCCACCTCCTGCACCTAGTCCAGAGCAGCAGTTGTAGCTATAATCTGTAGATTTACATTAATTCAACAGAAGTTCATTCATGTTTATTATTCCAATTAAATAAACAAATGTGATTTGCATTTTATTAAAGATTACTGACAGCATAGATGGTACATAACAAAGGCAATCAATCACAATAATACACAACAAAATTAAATAACTCCATTATGTAACATTATTTATGATGATGTTCAGTTTGTTTTTTGATATATGTTGCACAGCAAAAATGTTAATGATGTAAGAAATGTGTGCATTTAGGCTAAATTATATTGTTTAAATTAAGTGTAAAAATTAAACATCCAAACCAAAAACACTTCAAAAAATGTGGGCCCCTCCAAATGGGTAAAATGTAATTTGTCAATTAAATTGGACTTTACATTTTAACGCTTGCTATAATTGTCTTAAATATCAGTACAACATGACACTTTTATATTGAAGGATAATTTATTTCCCTACGCAATATTTATAGATCAGTGGCGTGTGCTCAGGGCAGGCAATGTCAATCAGTGATTGGTCTATAAAATCTAAAATTACTTATTTAAATTGTTCCGATACAATATATCCAAATAAACCCATTTTCCCCTCACGTTATGCTGCCGAAACTTGGCTGGAAGTCAGTGTTTTCACGTGGGCCTCTGCAGGCTGCTGAGCAGTACTGTTGGAAACTGAGAAGCAGAAAACGCTTTTAACAAGTGAATCTTAACGACTTTCAATTCTTTATTTTCAATTAAATGTATTTTTGTAACTCCAGCTAAGTTGCCTGTTCGAGGGGCGACTCGAAAAAAACGTTGAATAAACAATGTTCATAGGGACTTGGTAATGTCCCAAGCTCCCCTGTCCTTAGACCCTCCTTCTTGGCCAGGAAAAACGACCAAACCTCTTCAGGAAAAAGTAGAAAACCTGTTAGGAGTTCCACAGTGAAGGAGAGATCAGACTCCCTCGGACGGACAGGCGGACACGCCTCAATTTGCAGATAGACGGTGGAGCTAGACCCACTCAGGTAGAGAACCAATTCTTCAAGGCTGATGAAGAACCGTTCATATGGAGTAGTGACCGTTTCTCCAGGCAGACCTTGTCTCCAGGCGGTTGAGGAGCGTCTGGATCCACAGGTCATCGATGTGCCTGCTCCACTCCAGTCGGGGAAGTGGAAGAAAAAGAAGGAAAAGCGTTGAACAATTTGCAAGTGAAATTGGATATTAAATATTTTTTTTATAGATAGTAGTATAGATAGTGCTCCAGCTGCCATACTTCCTCCTGCATAGTTTGCTCCTAGAACAGCATATCTGGGAACTGTAGGTTTTTATTTCTGTTCCTAACTGGCCTGACCATAAGCGATTTCAAAGAGGAATGTTTTAAGCCTGGTCTTAAATGAAGAGACTGTGTCGGCCTCTTTAACATGGACAGGAAGCTGAGTCCATAACACAGGAGCTTGGTAGCTAAATGCTCTACCTCCAACTGTGCTTTTAGACTCTTGGGGCCACCAGAAGTCCTGCATTTTGAGAGCGAAGTGCTCTATTTGGATGATAAAGTACTATAGCATCTTTTTGAGGTAGGGCCAGGTTATTTATGGCTTTGTAAGTCAGGAGGAGGATTTTGAATTTGATTCTAAACGCACCAGCGTAATGTGCCCTCTTCTTTTAGTTCCTGTTAGTAATCTTGCTGCTGCATTTGAAAGCTTTTTATAGAGCTTTAAGGACACGTGTGGGTCCAGTGTGACTATCTGTTCAGATAAAGCGTCTCGTAGATGTTTAGGACCTAGTACAATGACCTTGTTTTTTCAGGGTTAAGAAGCAGATAATTAAGTGTCATCCAGGTTTTTATAGCCGTCACACAAGCACCAAGTCTGTCTGCTTGATCGGTCTGATCAGGTTTCATCGATAAATACAGCTGTGTGTCATCTGCATAGCAGTGGAAGTTAATGCCATGCTTTCTGATAATGTTACCTAACGGCAGCATATAAAGAGTACACAGAATTGGGGGGACAGCCCTCAGCTGGTTTAAATCCTTCCTGACACCTACATCACAATTCTAACCTCTGCAGTATAATGTTGTGGTCGATGGTGTCGAACGCTGCACTGAGGTCCAATAGAACCAGGATTGAGAAAAGTCCATCGTCAGCAGTTAATAACAAATCATTTGTGACTTTAACTAATGCAGTTTCAGTGCTGTGGTGGGCTCTGGAAAACTTCTATTAAGTTATTGTCCTGTAGATGGCAACAAAACTGTTAAACTACAGACCAATTTCAAATCAACCCTATGTCTCTAAAATCCTTGAAAGAGTTGTAGTTAATCAACAGGTCAGGTTTAAGATTAGGCTTTTTCAGAAGCAGTTTAAAGTGGAACTTAACCACTTTCTAATGAAGTATTTACTATATTAAGAATAGAATCTATAATTTTGGGGAGAATGTCTTTGAGGAGTCTGTTTGGAATCTGGTCTAAAATACAAGTTGACGTTTTAGAGGACATAATGGCTGAAATTATCTCTGCTTGATCAACAGCAGCAAACCTATATATTATATTATATGAGACACTAGTTTTACAGCTTGGGCTTGTTCAGGGCTAATGGTGGGGTTAATTTCATCTAATTTATGATGATTGTTGTTGATTTTATTTTATTGTTAAAAAATATAAGAAAATCATTAGACCTGAGAGTAACTGGGATTGAGGGCTCTACTGCGCTGTGACAGTTTGTTAGCCTGGCTACAGTGGTACAGTTTTTGTTTGATTTGAATAGTATCTGGTTTGGGCCTTACGCAGATTCTGCTTATAGGACAGTAGGCAGATTTTCCATGCTTTTAGGGATTCCTCCGTATGGTAGCGACGAAATGGTCTTTCTAATTTTCGAACTCTTTTTCATGTTCCAAGTTGACAAATTGATCACTTACACTGGGACTAAGGCTGTTCTCAGCAGGATCACATGACATGTCGCTGAATATTGGCTCTATCATTTTTTTGAACATTTGAGATGGATTTTTCCAATATTGTCCTTTTCATTATGACTTTATTCTGTGGAGCTGGATAATCAAAACAAACTGAAAGGTAATTAGGAAATGATCTGACAGTATAGGGTTTTGAGGGAAGACAATGAGGTCACTAATCCCTATTCCATATGTCAGAACAAGATCTAGAGTGTGCTTGTGACTGAGTCGGTTTATACATATACATTTTGAGCAAAACCAAAGCTAGCCAACAGGGTATTGAAATAATTACTAAGGGAGTTATTGTTTACGTTCATGTTGATATTGAAAACTCCAGCTATCTCCTAACTCCTGCTTTATCCCAGTCTGACACCAAGGTTGATATAAAGTCTGAGAACTGTGTTAAAAACTCTGAATAGGGACCAGGAGGTCGGTAGAGAACAACGAACAAGACTCCTTTTTGGTTTCTCCAAATTGCACATGTGATTGATAGCATGAGGCTTTCAAATGAGCAAAATGCATTGTTAATTTTAGGACTCAAGAGTAGGCTTGAGTGTGAGATCAATGCCACACCACCACCTCGGCCTGTGCTCCTGGCGGTCTGAAAGTTAACATGAGTGGGTGGGGTTTTAGTCATTTAGTCTGACATGATCATCTTGTTGAAGCCAAGTTTCAGTTAGAGCTAGAAGATCTATGTTATAATCACTAATTCCTTAAAAGCGATTTAGAGGAAATTGACTTGATGTTTAGCAGTCCATTTTACATGCTTAGTTATTTGGTCTGATGCCTGAAACGGCTTTTCTGAGGTTTGACTTTTTAGCATTATTTGCACGAGGGACACACAGTCTCTATCTGCCTTGAGTATTTGAGCACTTAATTTGTGACAAACTTTCACGGGTGTATAGGAAGCTAAAATAGTATTTGTATAATTTGTGGATTAACAATAAAAATAAGCGAGCGAGTGACTCTCAAAATGGCATACACTTACCCGGAAGTGACGTCAGCGATCACACACCCTGTCGGCTAAAGGCAGATTTATCTGCCGTAGGCCAACCTTGGGAGTTTTCCAGGGTGACACCATCTATCACTTGGGGGCTGTGACTCTTCGAATGAAGAGAGAGTGCACAGGAAGTCTCTTGACGCTATAGCGTCATTTTCAAGGTCAGATTCTTTAAGATTGTCTAGCTCTGTCTGATGCGTCGACCTTTTGATGGGGGTGCAGCATTGGCAGGGGTCAATGGATTTCTGCCCAGATATTCCCAGAAGCAGCGGGGTAAAGTTTAAAGGTGAGACAATAAACCAGATGGACCAGTTTCACGGGTCCGATCGTTTTTTGAATTTGGGCCACATCTTCGAGAGTGGTGTTGACCTTGGGAGTAAGATAGGATCTACAAACAGCAATGATCTAACTTTGATTCTCTTTGCGAGCATTTGGCCATACACTGTAAAGTTTTGAAAAAATCGCGTGCGATTAAGCTGATGTTGGAGGCCGTGTCAATGAGTGCATCACGCACAAGGTTGTCTAAGACAACTGAAAGATAGAGCTTGTTTGCAGCTCCTTTAGTTGATAGGTTACTAAGAAATTGGTGAAAAGGTGGCTCATTTCGGATGCCAAGAAAGAGACTCGGGTATGAAAAACTGGACAGCAACGGGCCCTGACATGATTCAGGCCTACTGGCTAAAGAAACACAAGTCCCATCCAACTATCTGCACAGGTGGATCACTGAATGCTTGGAGACGTACAACAGCAATAGGACTCTAAAGGCATTCACAGCAAACTCGATGCGGCTGTGGAAAACCACCCTTGAGGCCAATGGTAAACCACTTGCACAAGTGTCCATCAAATGTTGCTTATACTAGCCCCACTGCTGGTTAGTTTAGGCCCTCAGCCAAATAATCAACAAGACTTGCTATGGATACTGAGGAATGGGGCCACGATCAGTCACCTTCTCTACATGGATGACATAAAGCTGTACACTAAGAGCGAGCGAGACATCGACTCACTGATCCACATGACCAGGATCTATAGCGTTGACACTGGGATGTCATTCGGGCTTAAGAAGTGTAGTCGGATGGTGACAAAAAGAAGGAAGTTAGTCCACACAGAAGGGGTCTCACTCCCAGAAGGAACAATAGCAGACATCGAGGATGGTTACAAGTACCACAGGCAAACCTCGAAGAGGTAACAAGTAAAGCGACAACAGCCAAATACCTACAAGTAAGGCACGTCCTCGGAAGCCAGCTCAATGGCAAGAACAAGTCCCGGGCAATAAACGGCTACGCCCTGACAGTGAATTATTGCCAAAGGAAGAGATACAGACCACTGATGATAGGACGCGAAAGCTCGTCACCATGGAGGGTTCCAACACAAATCCAGCAGCCTGGTTGTACCAGCTGTAAGGAAGGAGGCCGTGGACTAGTGAATGTGAGAGCAACTATACGGGATGAAACATCCAAAAGCCACAAGTGCATCAAGGACAAGGCCCCAACAGATGACGTTCTCAGTGAACGTCTCTAACCATGGGATTTCCAGTCAGTCATCTTCTTTTCCCCATTGTCTAAGTGGGAAACTCCTCCAAAGGTGGTACAGAATGACCGAGCCGAGATCCTATGGGACCTGATACAAACTGATACAATGGTAATGGCATGCCGAAGGACTTTTTAAAATTGTATCCGGGGACTGGAAAAACACACATTGAGTAGTAAACAAGGAAGAATATGCTCAAGAGTGGCATAAAAAATTAGACATCAGTGAGCTCTAATTTTGAGTGAAGACCCTGTGAAAAAGTCTGTGTAATCCCTCATTTGTCCAAGAGTGTTCCATTGTAGAGAGAGAGTCAGTTGTAGTCATCTGGACTGGTAGAAACTGGTAGAATCAAAACTTTTCGACTCTCATCCAAGAGTCATTCTCAATCTGTGAAACAAGTCTGGGACTTACTCTGTGTAAGCCTTGCTCACAGGGCGGGACCTCCTGATAAGGCAAGGCAAGGCAAGGCAAGGCAAGTTTATTTGTAGAGCACAATTCGTACACAAGGCAATTCAAAGTGCTTCACACAACAGGAAAAAAAAAATGCATTAAAATCACAAAGACATGGCAGAAATCACAAATCTTAGTTCAAGACATAAAAGAGAAGAGTGCAAAGAAAAGCATTTCAGTCATATGCACAGCCAAACAAAACAGTTTTTAGTTTAGATTTTGAACATTGCCAGAGTAGCGGCCTGTCTCACATCCTCAGGAAGACTGTTCCAGATTTTAGCTGCATAAAACTGAAATGCAGATTCCCCATGTTTTAGTCCTGACTCTGGGCACCAGCAGGAGGCCGGTCCCCTGAGGTCCTCAGAGTCCGAGATGGTTCATATGGCACTAACATGTCCGAGATGTACTTTGGTGCTAGGCCATGGAGAGACTTGTATACAAGCAGAGCTGCTTTGAAGTCTATTCTCTGAGCCACAGGGAGCCAGTGCAGAGACCTGAGCACAGGACTAATGTGATCGTACTTCCTGGTTCTAGTCAGGACCCGAGCAGCGGCGTTCTGGATGTACTGCAGCTGTTTTACAGCTCGTTTGGAGAGGCCAGTGAGCAGCCGTTACAGTAGTCTAATCTACTAGAGACAAACGCATGGAATAAGTCTCTCCAGGTCTGGTTTAGACACTATACTTTTGATTTTGGCAATGTTTTTTAGATGGTAAAAAGCTGCTGATGTGATTGATTCTGACGTGGCTGTTAAAGTTCAAGTCTGAGTCCATTATTACCCCAGATTTCTAACTTGATTGTGTAGGTTTTAGAGCGAGACTCTGGAGGTGACAGTTAACAATTTTCTTCTTGTTTCTGTGGGCCAAAGACAGATGATTTCAGTCTTGTCTGAGTTCAGCTGGAGAAAGTTGTTTTGCATCCACACACTGATCTGTTGAATGCAGTGACAGAGTGAATCCACTGGTCCATATTCACCTGCCGTCAGTGAAACATAGATCTGAGTGTCGTCTGCGTCATTGTGATAGGACACATTCTCGCTGCGTATCAACTGACCTAACGGCAGCATGTAGAGGTTGAACAGAAGAGGTCACAAGGATTGACCCTTGGGGCACCCCACAGGTCAGGGCATCTGGTCTGAGACACAGTTTACCAATTTCGATAAAGAAGTACTTCCTGTCTTCCAGATAGGACTTTAACCAGTTTAGAGCAGTGCCAGTGATGCCCACCCAGTCCTCTAGTCTCTGTAAGAGGGATCCCATGATCGACAGTGTCAAAAGCAGCACTCAGATCTAACAGAATTAAGACTGAGGCTTTGCCCGCGTCAGTGTTCAGGTGGATGTCATTTGTCACCTTGACAAGAGCAGTCTCAGTGCTGTGATGAGGTCTAAAACCTGACTGGAAAACATCAAATGAGTTGTTTATTAAGAGGAAATCAGTGAAGCTGTTGGTAAACAACCTTTTCAAGGACTTTGCCCCAAAATGGCAGATTAGAGATGGGCCGGTAATTACTCAGTACTGCGGCGATCAAGGACTGCTCTTCTTTAGGAGAGGCTTTATGACCGCAGTTTTCAAAGAACATTGGGAATTGTTCCAGATTGAAGCGACATGTTAACTATTTGAGTGAGTGGTGCTAACAAACTGTTCCAGCACAAGACTTTAGAAATCTGGAGGTCACACGACGGATCGATGAGCAGCATGTAGATGAACTCAGACTGGTGATGATCTCCTGGACAGTTTTGTCAGTTACAGGTGCAAAGTGAGTCAGCTCTAAGTGTGTAGGTGGTTTGAGGGTTATTTTTTTGCATTGTAGAATTGATAGCATTTTTAATGCCCTGAACTTTGTCATTAAAGAATAATGCAAACTCATTACACTTGGATGTGGAAATGAGTTCTAACGGCAGCTGAGCTGGAGGGTTTGTTCATCTGTTTACTGTGGCAAACACGGACACGCCGAGTTGTTACTGCAGCTTCCAATTATTTCAGAAAAATATCCTTCCCTAGTTCTACATAAAATGAGGTTGTACATGTACAACTTCTCTCTGTAAATCTCTTTCTGAACCTGGAGCTTCGACTTGCGCCATTTTCGTTCGGCCCGCGGCACTCCCTTTTCTGTGCCCTGACCGAATCATCATTTTCTCCATGGCGCCTTCTGCTTATTTTTAACAATTTTAGCCTTCATAGGGCAATGCGTGTCGGAGAACATTCAAAAACACTAGATGTAACAGAGTTCAACAAATCATTTACATTAGAACATGAGACATTTTCAAAGTTTAATCATTTCCATAAACAGTTTTCCCCGTGCTGTCATTTATGTGTTCTCCTCCGGACAACTGCAGGACCAGCTGGTGGTTTGGGAAGGAAACAGACAGGTCAAAGAAGACACAGAAAATGATCAGACAGAGCAACATCGACCACATTGCGACGTTTGAAATATTAACAACCCTTTGTAATTAGAAGATCTAGAGTGTGCCTCCCTGCTGTGGGTGGGGCCACTCACGTGCTGAGTAAGACCGAAAGTTTCAAGGACAGCATGAAGCTCTTTAGCGTTTCTGTCACAGAATATTATCAACATGAACATTGAAAGCACCTGTTTATAACCAAACCATCAAAGTCTGTGCATACGACTGAAAGCATCTCAGTAAAATCATCAATAAAACTTTTGCAGTGCTGAGGAGGCTTGTATAAAACAATGAAGAGAATGGATGGAGACTGTTTTAGCTCAATTTTAAAAGGCTACATACTCAAATGTTGAAAACACCCAAAGGACACCTGTGGGTAACTATTTCATCTCTAACAAAAGCACACACACCTCCTCCCTTTTTGTTTTCTCGTGTTTCAGATTCAAAACATAAAGTTGGGTGGAGCAGACTCTATTAGAACTAAATTTCCTGTGTTTTTGTCAAGCATGTTTCAGTTAAAAACATAAAATCAAGATTATAAGAAGAAATAAAATTATTAATTAAGAATGATTTGTTACATAAGATCTGACATTTAGTACAGCAAGTTTTCAGACTAGTTTCAGTGAGACTGGGCGTTATCTTTTTACAGGGAATATGAATCAAATTTCTCAGATTGGAGTCTGACTCGCATTTTGTTTTTCCCATCTGTGTGATGTTACTACAGAAATAGCACTAGGGAGGCTGTTTTTACACAGGGCCCCGGGTTGGTTTGATTTTTAATATGACTATAAGTCCCGGCAACGCTGAGACCCAGTGCATCCTAGCTATGGGAGATACCAGGTGAAAGGCGAGGGGGGATAGGTGGGGGGACTTTTGTTGGTGTGTGGGAGCCGGTGAGCGTTTGGGACCAGGTGAAAGGCGGGTGGGTTTTTTGGTGGGGTGATTTTTGTCTGTGTAGCAACAGTCAGGGAGGGAGAGTTCATCATCATGTTGATATCAGAACTCTTGATCTAAATATATTAGGCATGAGTGGAGCCATCTTTATGCTGATTTGATCATCAATGTTCAAGATGGCTGGGAAGACCCCTGGTGTGAGAGTGGAGATGGAAAGGAGAGTGAGAATCTGTAGTGGGAGTAAGTGATTTGCATGGGGGAGATCCAGGGCTGCTCTGAGGGCAGGGGCGATGGCGGGATACTGCCAGGCCCGCCACAGATGGGTCCAAGGGGGAACCAAGGCTTTTGATGAGGACCGTGCAGGAAAGAACTGAAATGACTCCTGCGCTAGCCCGTGGTGAAGATTGTTGTTGGTGCTGCTGCAAGATGAGTCCTTTGCTGGAGGTAGTGGAGGTGATCGTGGAGCAGTTGGAGTTGAATTCTTTTTGCTGCAGTGGTGGTGGAGCGGCTGCTAATAAATCCTTTGGTGGAGGCTGTGTGTTGCGGTGCTGCTGATGCTGAAACATTGGTCTTGGCTGTATGGAGCAGGAATTCTTCCTCATTCTCTCCTTCTCTAACTATCTCTCAGGACCCTGTCCAGGCCCCGTCCAATGCCTCAGAGCGTGGAGCAGTCTTCTGTCAGCACCCTCACTCCACCTCTGGTAGGTGTGGCCATTTTCTCTTAAACAGGTCTCTCGTTTCCAGAATAGATAGAAGTTCTCAATGTAGTTACAATCCCTGTTGCACACTCTTTGGACAGCCATTGTTCATGTAACCCAGGTGGAAAACTCTGTCCAAAGTCTCTTTCATGTTACGTCATCACGTTGTAGCGTCGTGCGTCAGACGGTTGCCGCCAATCGGCTGTATATTAACCTGGAAGTTAGTTCACTAGCGACATGCCGGTTGGAAAATCGGGTTGCTACAGGTGGTGTAAATGGTCACGTACCAGTCCTAACTTTTTATACTGGTTCACTGTATTAAATGCTTTTCACTGTGCGGATCTTAGGAGCCGACTACCGGGCCCATTTCTCTAGAGTGGCATTTTGTTTTTAACGTCGACGCTGGTGAGTGAGCTGCCTTCTAGCTTAGCCTAGCCGCGCGCCATTGGTTTGAATGGCGGGTTAGCATTTTCTCTAAATTCCTACTTCTCAAATATTATGTTAGCAACTAATGAAACTTTTCTCATGTCACTTGAACATATGATGTGTATTGCTTAATTGTGGATGTATTTGGAAGCCTTTAAGGTCCAAACTTAATGATTGTTGTCCTATTACATTCAAAGCACTTTAATCTTATGGTATTAATCAACACTGTTTAAGTATATGATTGAACAAGATGAGCTATTTTATTGAATTGAAGTTATTTTATTTCCAAATGTATGCTCTTTGATGCTTTGCAATATTTAACACTGATATTGAAACTTGAAACTAGTTATATCTGTTTATCTTTTGATGTGCACTTGATTGATTTTCTTTTTTCCTGTATTATACAGGCCAGGTGTGGATGGCAAGTAGGAACAGGCGGAACAGAAAACAGATTCAAACTGAACTCAGGCAGTAAGCCTAAAGCCTCACTCGAGCCAGACTTACCACAAGAACTCTACTGCTCTGGTCGGGCGCGGTAGGAGGCTCTTTGTAGCCACTTTTCTTTTCCCAAAGAACTGTGATTCAGCGTGACAATGCGTGGACTGAGAGATGATTTCATATGAACTACTTTGAACTATGCATTTGCACTAACTATAACATGTATTATCCAGTCTTTTGTAAATAGTGATGGCCATTCTTCTGTTGTCTAAGTTGTCTACTCAATATAATACCGCAAACTTAATTAGCTCTTGTCCTCTCACTTACTTTCTCTGTTCCGAGAGCTCTCTAGAATGTTTCTGAACTGCCCAACGATAATTATAACACATTATTACCCTTGTTTAGCACTATAAACGCCATTTTAATGACCACACATGCTACATTCAGCTGAAGCAGCCGGCTAAACTTGTTTATCTTCCTGTCAATGTTTGGAAGAGGTCCACTTATGAATGTTTTTATTTTCATTTTATCAAGCACGCCGAATAACTCCAAGAAGTCTCTTTTCAAAACTTCAGTCTCTTCGCGTCGTGTGTCCACTGCGCCCACGTGCACAATCAGCTGTTTAACTCCTTTATGTTTGGCCAAAAAACATTAGAAATACGTGACGTAATCTCAGTGACTGTGGCGCTGGGAAAAGAATGTGTTTTGATTTTTTCATGCATCACGTGACTTATCGCACCATCCCCAATCAAGACGACCTTGACGTTAGGCACAGATTCTCTCTCTGTCTCTGTCTGCCTTTTCGCCACGTCATGTCTCCCATTTTTCCTTTGTTCATTTATTTCAGTCTTTGAAAGTGGTAAAAATCTGTTGTAAGCTGTATTTCAGGTGGCGTTACATTATCTTTGTATTGCTTAGGCTTCGCACCGACTTTGTTCAAGATGTTTTGTTCCTGTTTTCTTTAGACAGTTTTGGAAACGAAACAGAGTCACTCCGGTTTAAATTGAAAGTTGCTGTTTTTCTTGTAAAAAAATGTGGACTTCTTACCACTGGATGACACAGGGATTGTATCGTGCAGTCCTTTTTCAGATTCCAAAGCAAATATCCGTGCTTGTAGCTCATGAATTTCTTGTTGAAATTTCCAACAGCGTTTACAGGAGTTTGTTTCTCTTCTCACGGACATGTCGCTGGTCCGTCAGATTTGTTGATTAAAACTCTAAAAATGTTCTTAAAATCCTTGGTTGACTTAAAAAAGTCATAACAAAAAATGTTTGGACGACAAAAACTGATTTAAAAGCAAAATAAATAAGGAAAGCAGCTGAAGCAGGCAGGAGCAAGCAGGGAAGCGTCTGCACTCTTCGGAAGCAGGAAGTAACTGGGAGTTTTTGGTGTCACTTGAAACTAACAGCCCTGAGATGGGCCATCCACATCCTATTGTACACCGACTTTCGCTCCCTCCTCATTGAGTACCTGATTAGCATCAGAATGCCCCGGCCGTCTCCGGGGTTTCAACAACCCCATTATAAACAACGGAAAGGTTGAATCTTAAACCTCCATTACGATTTACGGAAGAATTCTCTTTTTTAACAAAGATTGCCTCCTTAACCCCTCTTTCAAACCATATTTTCTCCCCACTCAGAATCTCCACCTCACTGTCTTCAATACAGTGGTTTGTGGCTTTAAAATGAAGATGCACGATGCTCTGGGGTCCTTTGCGTGGCTTCTATGCTGATAAAACCTCTTGTGAAGTGGCTGTTTAGTCTCACCTATGTACTGCTCTACAACTTTCTTCACTGCATTGGATAGAACACACTACATTGTTCTGTTTTTGTGTAGGCATCTTGTCCTTGGGGTGAACCAGTTTTTGTCTTAACGTGTTGTCTTAACTGGTGGTTTGATATGTAGGCTCTTCGGTATGCATTGTCTGCTTCGGGATGCATTGTCTGCATCTAAGATGCAAAGGACACAGTGCAGAGAAGATCTGGAGACGGAACTTAATGCAGATACCAACGAGCCTGACTCGGAGGCAGTGCGTGCGGCTGGGGAAGAATGTCTCAGACACTCTGACTATAAGCACAGGAGCTCCACAGGTATACTTTCTCCTCTGCTCTTCTCCCTGTACACAAACTGCTGCACCTCCAGCCACGACTCCTTAAAACTGATCAAGTTTGCGGACGACACCACCCTCATCGGGCTCATCTCGGACGGGGATGAGTCTGTCTACAGGGACGGAGATGGAGCGGCTGGTTGTCCCGCGTGCAGCGGTAACAACCTGGAGTTCAGCGCCCAGAAGACAGTAGAGATGATCGTGGACTTCAGGAAAGTCACAGCCCCCCAGCCCCCCCTCATCATGACAGACTCCCCCATCACCACCGTGGACTCCTTCCGCTTCCTGGGCACCATTCACCCAACCCAGGACCTCAAGTGGGAGCCCCTCACATCAGCTTTCCTCATCAAGAAGGCCCAGCAGAGGATGTACTTCCTGCAGCAGCTCAGGAAAGCCTAAGCTGCCAGTGCAGATGATGGTGCAGTTTTACACGCGCCATCATTGAGTCGTCATCCTCACCTCCTCCATCACCTGTGTGGTACGCTGGAGCCACAGTCGGGGACAAACAGAGACTACAGCGCACTGTACGTCTCCAGGGCTCTGGGACGAGCAGGTCGGATCACAGCTGACCCCTTCTCACCCTGTGACGTGGTCTATTTGAAACCACTCCCCTCATGCAGGAGGCTACGGTCCATCCGGAACCAGAACCTCCCGCCACAAGAATAGTTTCTTTCCCTCTGCCGTTGGACTCATGAACACTTCCTAAACACCTGCCACTTTAACTGCAACTATTCATCACTCACTGCACTGTCACTTTCTGCACTACTTTAAATTTAACTGTAAATTTGTGTACGTAGTGATGCTTATTTTTATTTTATTCTATAGTAATTTTAAATTGTTTCTCAATGCATGCCCTTTTGTTTGATTGAATATATGTTTTATTATTGATCAGTGTTTTGTGTTGCACCTTAATGCCGAGACAAGTTCCTATGTCTGTGAAGCTTGTTCATTGACAATGGGAATAAACCCATTCTGATACCCAAGAAAACAACTTCAGAATTGTTGAGTTGTTCACACCAACCATACCGCGCACGGTATGAAACTGGACTTAAGACGTCCTATTTTATCATCGCTCTCAACACTCAACAGCAAGCTATACATAATTTTAAAGATTATTTTCTCAACAAAATGAATATTTCATTGATTTGCATGGAATAATTTGCCCCAACAAGCAATTACCAATAGTTTGTGATAAAAATCAACTTTTCGTAACACATTTCTTACACTTATGCCGGTTCCGACGAACGCAACAGAGTTCAATCCATCAGTAGCTGTACTCATTCTGTCCATTATTGTCCACAGAAAAACAATATCCACTTGTATTTTTCCTGAAATAATCCCATTTGAAGAAATAGTCCAGTAAACTGTGTTTTCTTCTGTGAAAAAACTCACAACTAAAGCTCGTGCGACACTTCTCTCTCAGTCTGCATCAAAACACCGGCTCCACGTGCAATATGGCGCTAGGTATGTTTTTTTTCCTCACACTTTCAGCTAAAAAATGAGATCATCCACAAGTTTTTTGATTCACTGGTTTGTCTGGCACAGCCGTTTAGATAAACCAATGCGTCCCTTCGCGCATCTATGCAGTCGGACTTTTAACCGTGGAAAACTTGCTAAAGTGACGTAAGTTTTGATTGACATATTATTGTAGCCAATCAGATAAGCTTTCGAACCATGGGGGGGTTTTCGAAGGAGACAAACGGAGAGAGAATCTTTTCTCATGCGTAAAGCAGATAAGAGCCCATTTTTCGGCGCGTGCAGACAAGATTTTATGCACCACGTTTTCTGATCTTGTTAGCCTTTTGGACGTGCATTTTGATAGATGTATGGGTCACTCCACACTAAAGTGTGCAAAAGTGTTACTTAAAGGTCCACATTTTAAATAAGGATTTTTTTAAATTCCAACCCGCATCAGAAAGTACCACCTCTAGGCATCATAAAAATACAAACAAGTGGACACATTATACATTTTTACTATTGACGCACACAACAAACTTACTTTGGACGTAACATACGTTAACTTCGTCGGACACACACAAAACTTTGCAGTTATATTTTTGCCTTGTACATTTATTATTATATTATTCAAACTTTTACTATTATAATACAGAATATTGAACAAGGCATACATATTATTATATGTAGCCTATATCAATTTCCAGTTTCATAACTACACTTAACAACAGACCTCCTTCTTCGACAGCCTTGCTGCTGCTTTTTTAATTTAGACCCAAATTCTTGCCAGTTTTCACACATTCGTCACACCACTGTACACACAAATTCCCACCAGGGGGCGTGAGCGCCTATCTTACGCACCACTAACCTACGTACCGGAACCGGACGTTACGTCTACGGAGACCAGGAAGTGGATTTGGACCGGATGTTTGGAAGGTAACTATTTTATATTTGGATTAAAACAATCATGATTAAACGGTGGCTTGTGTTCATACTGTTAGTAAATACAAATACCCTGATAATATACTAAGTTGGCAGAAAAGGAGAAGCATAAAGTGTCTATTGCGGTATAACTACAGTCTGATCACGAGCTAACCACTGGCTAACTGCTGTTAGCCGCTGTATTTGTTGTTCTACATCACGAACACGCGTTCAGCTGCTCTATAAAGCTGAAGTTGTACGTGGGCATTTGTGGAAGTCTTGCATGCATTTAAAGGTGCTCCCACACGGTCTTAAAACGTTTATATGAAGTTATATGAAGTTTAAAGTCTTAAATTGTTTTAAATTTGAATACAATAAAGAATCCAAACTATTGTATGTTATGTTGATTAAAATATATACAAATTTAGCTAAATAACTGACAGTCAATTAATTAGGATGCATATTTAAAAATATAAAGGCGATAAGATATTAGATGCTTATAACAAAGGCATGATTAGAATTCCTATATTTTCATTTATTAGTGATGATCTTAGACCTATACAATGTATATACATAGAAAAAAAAATAAGTCTTACTAATAATAAGTAGTGTCTGTTTAATTATTAGTGCGTAGTAAGAGGCGCTGTGTCAGATGGAAAAACAGAGGAACTGATCATCTACTTTTACTTCAGTAAAGTTGGTTTTCTCCACATTTAGTTGAGGCTCTATAATTTTTAATATACAGTTTATATATATTATGATGATATATGATATTATTATATGAAAATGTCTAATTAAAGCTGCATTTGATACAGATGGATTAAACAAGGCAAGCAAACGCCTCCTCTGCAGGAGGACCAGGAGGACCAGGAGGACCAGGAGGACCAGGAGGACCAGGAGGACCAGGAGGACCAGGAGGACCAGGAGGACCAGGAGGACCAGGAGGACCAGGAGGACCAGGAGCGACCAGGAGATGTGGTGAAAAGACGGGGTTCTGATATGGGCATTTGTTTTAATATAGCGGTTGATTCATGACTCCATCTCACTGGCCCAGCCACAGCTCTTCTCTTTCAGGTTTTTTCACACTACTACTAGTTAGGTTGATGCGAAATAACTTTCACTCCGAGAATGGTGCGACCAGTGACCTAGTGTAAATTTGGCAGCTCCTAAAGCATTCTGGTGCGGGGCAAATTTGGTGTGATGCAAACAGTTTGCAATTTTAAGATCTTCAGTAATCTCTGCAATTGCCATTGTATTAGAGAGGGGTGAAAGATGCAACATCTTAAAACAAAGTTGGTAAATAATGCAATTTACTTTTGTGTTCATGTATGTAATATTGTACCTACCGGTATATAATAATATCTTGTCATGGATGGATTGAGTTTCTCTTTCTTTGTAATTGAAATGGACCTGAAAATTTATTTTTATTTTAGTTTTACTAGGTCGGGGAGTGGAGGAGTTTAAGTATCTCGGGATCTTGTTCACGAGTGAGGGAAGGATGGAGCGTGAGATTGACAGGCGGATCGGTGCAGCGTCTGCAGTGATGCGGTCGCTGCATCGGACCGTTGTGGTGAAGAAGGAGCTGAGTCGAAAGACAAAGCTCTCGATTTACCGGTCAATCTACGTTCCTACCCTCACCTGTATGGTCATTGAGCTTTGGGTAGTGACCGAAAGGACAAGATCGCGGATACAAGCGGTCAAAATGAGTTTCCTCCGCAGGGTGGCTGGGCGCTCCCTTAGAGATAGGGTGAGGAGCTCAGTCACACGAGGAGGAGCTAGGAGTAGAGCCGCCTGCCTCCTCCACGTTGAGAGAGAGCCAGCTGAGGTGGCTCGGGCATCTGTTTTCGGATGCCTCCTGAGCGCCTCCCTAGGGAGTGTTTCGGGCATGTCCCACCGGGAGGAGGCCCCGGGAAGACCCAGGACACGCTGGAGGGACTATGTCATTCTCGGGCTGGCCTGGGACACGCCTCGGGATGCCCTCCCGGAGGAGTTGGAGGAAGTGTCTGGGGAAAAGGAAGTCTGGGAGTCCCTGCTTAGACTGCTGCCCCCGCGACCCGGCCCCGGATAAAGCGGAAGAAGATGGATGGATGGATGGATAGGTCGGGGAGTGTTTGCTTAAAGGACATTACAAAAAATGGACTTTGTTGCGCAATACAAAGGCAAATTAATTAGTGAAGAGGAAGCAGAAAAGAGAAGGCATCACAGTGCATCTGTTGTCTTCACATTTTATTTCTGTCTGAGAGCAAGAACATGGTGGTAAGACAATGATTTGATTATATATTTTTCTATCATACTTGGTGTAAGACATCAGTAACATAGTGCACTAGGGATGTTAAATTTTAGTCATGATATTGTGAGAAGTATTACCAGAAACTTTTATCAGCAAAAATAAAGGTAACGTTGCTATTGTAATTTTTTCCCATCTTTACAATGTATATAAACAAAACTAAAAAGAACACAGAACACAACACAGCCAAGCCAGGGAAACACGGTAGACATCCACCTGAAAAGCTACAACACAAAATGTTCAACATGTAAGTCCCATTTAAACAAACTCACTTTGGACACTTTGACATGGTGGTACAAAAAACTGGGATGTACCCACATTTTCAAACTCAAAACGAGGTTACCTTAAATCTCAAATCTGTACTGTTAATTGTAAAGCCTTGGTCATAAGCCAACCATCTTAAAATGTTAACATCTTTGTTTAGTTTTTTTAATATATGTACAAATTATTTTTTGATGAACTCCTTCCATGTTTTAATAGGCTATGTCTTTATTTTCAATAAAGACAGATCTTAAATCACTGAGACAGATATAGGCACAATAGACTTAGGTGACCATGCTCCTAAATACATTACTTTGGACTTGAAGGAAAAAAAACACACTTTAGGAGTTTAATGCCAGCCTGCTTAGTGAGCCTCTGTTTAAGGAAAAAATGTCAAACGACACTAAGATCTATCTGGTGGAAAATGACAATGGTGAAACTTCCCCGTCCATCCTCTCGGATGCTGCTGAAGCAGTTTTAAGAGGAATATTGTAGCCATTGCTTCGGGAAAAAAGAAACAAAGGGAGAAAAAGGTAATGATCTGCAAGAAAAACTAAAACAACTGGAAGTAGATCATGCCAAGAAGGATAATCCTCAAATTCTATAGCAAATGAAAGAGATAAAAGGATAAATTAATGATTTGACCTGAGGGGTTAAAATAATTGTATTTGAAATACAAGTGCAATCAAGAGACTAAAGAACAATACATCTCCAGGGAGTGATGGGTTCACCTCAGAGTGGTATAAAGCTCTAAAAGAAACCAGATTTAAACTATAACAGACTCAGCCATTATTTATTATATTCCTTATATTCATAGAAGACATTTAAATGTTATTCAACTTTTTGAGGCTGAACCTAATTTTTCAAATTGTAATGTTTATCTGCACTTTCTTTTTTACACCATAAACCGATAGAAGGCTGCCAGGGGCTTTTTGTCTCTGTTTGATCTTGGTCTAGCCATGAAGTAACCATGCCCTCTTTTGGTGTGCTCTCTCAGATTCCGACTCCAGATTTTACATTGGAGGACATGGTAATTTAAGGGAGTGTGTTACAGTTAATCATAGTTTTTAATAATTTAAGTGTGTTAAAGACAAACACAGTGGGGGATTTCCACATTTAAGCCTGAACTCGCTGTGAGTGACTAATGCTCGGAACGTTGCAAACTCTGAGAGGGACTCTAGACCGAGGAGTGTCTGAAGGTGGACCACAGGGAAACCATAGACTCCTTGCCCTTTTATAATATTCTCTAATAGAGTTCTATGTATCCTACATGTATTTGGAGGGGTTACATTGATCATGATAGCTAATGAAACATAATTTAAAAAATAAAATAGAAATGCAGCCAGCCAGGCACTCCTATATTCTGTTCAAATGCCAAAGTGTCTGGAATCCATTTCGTCGACCCTTTTTAGAGCGATGCAATCTCAGGTGGCGGTTTTATCGCGTCACACTGAAGACGCGGCACTTGCTCTTCACCCCCCGTTCCGCCCTAGAAATTTAAATCCTTCGATCTAAATCCAGACCCTCACGGTTTTGTAAAGTAATCTGTCAAAATGTGTTGGGACTGGGCGGTAAGGCATCCTTGTTACCACTACTGCAAGTACTGCCAGTACTGCAAGGACCTTTTTAAATTGTAGACTGCCTTACTAACAAGCATTTTATTTGTGTTTGTTTTCAGCAGTTCACAGAGGAAAAGGGACAAAAGACCATGGACCAACGCTTAAATCACTGCTATGATGAAACACTTAAAATTTCTCATGAGGAAAGCTCTTTTGGCATCAAAAATGAAATGTGAAGCTTGCAAATCCAGTGAACTGGCTTTAAATAATAGAACATAGAAATTTTGGCATTGTAATTTGTTTACCGTCAGTTTTTATGAGTGAAAGTATTATGCTAGGTTTTATACATGCATTGTTTAAAGTTTAAAGTTTCTGTGCAAATGAACTTTTAAAAGGAAAAAGGAAATTCGGTATAATCCTTTATTCATGTTCTGTTGTAGAAAAAGATTCGGTTATAGTCCTTAGGACACTTTTTCAACAAAAATACGTTTCAACTTTCAACCAACATTCTCAATCTTTGGACCTGGACTGAGAACTTCTACTATCCTATTCTGGGCTGCACAAGCCCCACCTTCATGGAGGAGCCTCCTGTGAGCAGCTTCAGTGACAGACTGATCCACCCTCGCTGTGTGAAGGAGAGGTTTCGCTGGTCTTTCCTTCCTGCTGCTGTCAGACTTTACAACCAGCAGTTAGTCCTGAACGTGTCATTCAGCTTTCATAATCATGTGCATTACTGTTATACTCCTGTGCAAATACTGTGACACATTTTCAATCATCCCTGGTGCAATATTTTCTGTCCACATAACAGCTGTAAACAAGAGTGTTATTATTATTATTAAGATTATAAGAGTTTTCTTTTTCTAAGTTATCTGTTTTTATTATTATACTATGCATAATCTGTTTCTGTACCCTTTTGTTGCAACATTTGAATTACCCCGTTGTGGGACAAATAAAGATGATCCTATCTTATCTTAATAGCCTCGTTAATCTATTTACACTGCAGGAGTTTTGCCTGAAATTAAACTATTTTGTTCTATTGTAATGTGCCATAGAAATCCTATTGTTTGCTGGCTGCAGCTCCCTTGTCACGGAGTACCTGATTAGCATCTGATTGGTCTGTGCTGTTTCTTGAACAGTGTTTTAAAAACACTGTTGTAAACATTCGGCAAATTGAACCTTTCAGGTAAAACTTCCGACAGGGTAAACAAATAGATTAACAAGAAATGCTATCATCAGGAAGCTCCTCCCTGAAGTTCAGGCTTACGTAGCTCAGAGTAGGATAAATATCTGGGTTCTTAGACCAGGTCCACAGGTAGGGACTGTCTTTTGGATGAAAATCAAAATGTGTTGTTTTTCAAAACGGGGTCCGAATAACTACCACTGAATCTGTTTGTACAATGTAAAAGAAAATACAAATAAGGCATCTGTTCTTTAATGTACTGTACTGTTGTTTGTCGACCCTTAAGTGCAATGTGCAGTTTCTTAATAATTCTTCCACATCCACTTTAGAAGTTTGAAGAGGAACGATAGAATGCTTTTTCAAAAACTGTTTCCATAATTGACTGTTTAATAAAATCAACCTTAAATTAAGCTAATCATTTTTTGGTGTTTATTACATTGACGAGTGAATTGGCCTGTCACGAACAACAGCTTCACATTAGTTACAACACATGTTTTCACTGTTTTATTAAACCACATAATTTGAATAGTTACTATTACATGTGTTACATGCACAGGATTTAAAAATGCAGTGTTTTTCTCATAGACATCCTAAATGACACTTTGATATTAGAGGAGGAAAGTGACTCAGATGTCCAGTTTTTGCAGATTTTGGGGCACGACCTATTCTCTTCAACAGCACTATTGTGCACATATGTTATTTTTGGCTTCATTTAATTACACAGATAAACTTCAGGCTTGTTGCCATTTGTTCTTGCTTTTTATTCCCTACCTCAATGGTGGTTGCACATTTAGTCATGTGGTGCAAGGGCTATATTGGCTGTGAAATATCTACTCTTCACTAACCAAATTATAGGTTGCATTTTTTGATGAATGTCACAGCACCAGAATTCTTTTTAATCAACATTCAAAATGGTGCTTACAAAAGTTCACTACTGTGAACTAGCTTTTGTTAAGACTTAGTCATGGATAAACACAAAAAGACTGACTTTTGAAGATAATTTTCCTCTCTTCACCACCAACCTTGGTTAATTGGTAAATGATTTTAAACTCAACAAACAGGTCAGAGCACTTGTTAAATTGTCTTTGTTTTATCTAAAGTTTAGTCATTTTTAACGTTTAAGCACTTTGAAAAAGTCGTGCACACTCTTAGTTCTCGCCTGGCCTACTGTAATTCTCTATTTTGCTCAACACACTTTCTCGCTTACATTTATTCCAGAACTCTGTGGTACAACTTTAAAGCGGAACCAAAAATCTTGATAATTTCACACCAATTCTTGCACTTGGAACTGGCTTTTTGTACTTTTTACAATTGATTTTAAGATTTAACAGTTGTTGTTTTTTTAAAGCTTTGAATGGGCTGGCCACACATTATATCCTGGACCTCAATCAAATTTACTTTCCTTTGCACTCTGAGTTCGAAGGTCCAGCTCGTGCCTCTGGAACACTCTGCCTCCTCACTCCCGAACAGCCCCCACATCTTATCTTTGGAGGCACTTTTATTCTCTCTCTTTTAACACTGCTGAGTTTAAAAAATATATATATGTAGTTTTTATCTTTTACAGTTGTATTCTATTTGTTGTTTTAGGAAACTTTTAACTTTTTTAGATTATGCATGAACCGTTTTAGTTTTTTTCAGAGTTTGACACATCAGATGTAACCCCATACAACCAATTTTGCTATGCAAGATTTGAAGAGGCCTCATACGTACAGCTGGCCTTACAGACCAGTAAGCTGTCAGGTTGGTGTTTTGTGTCTAAATAGACCTCAGAAACACTCTTGGCTTCATAAACCACAATTTGTTTTGACCCCATAAGCCTGTGAAATGTCAATTTTTGCTATATATGTATTTAATATGTGTTTTGAAAGACATGGGAAAGGTGGGTCCCCATAAACCATCCATAAGACCTTATAAACCGTGTGTGTGTGTGTGTATATATATATATGTATGTATGTGTATATTAGGGCTGCAGCTATCGATTATTTTAGTAATCGAGTAATCTATCGATTCTTTTCTTCGATTAATCGAGTAATCGGTTAATTTTTTGGTACATTCAGTAAACCATTTAAACACATTTTAAATCATTTTTTAGATAAACGTTATAGCTCATAGTAATAAACAAATACAAAATAAGGAATTTCTGCTTAAAATAACAAATTTTAGTCTTAATTTCATATAACTTTGTCCCCAAACAGCAACATTTCACTTCAGTCCAAACTGTTCTGTTTGTATATAAAGAATATATATAAAGGACTTAATTAACTTGTCATAGACTGTAAACAGTTACAGTAGCTCTGTCACAGCACTTCAAATAAGACATTTGTTAAACGTTCTGTTGGGTGGGACCAGTGGTCCTGCCGTTTTGAGCTCTGCATTTTGCGTTTTGGCCGTTTTGGCTCGTGTGCCGGTCACTTTGGCCTCCGCGTCTCGGGCTTTCTGCTTCACAACAGATTATTCTAACATAACCGCGGTCCTCGTGCTGTTTCCATGTGCATTGGCTGTTTAAAAGTACGACTGTGACTGGAAAGCAGAGTTGTTGAGTGGGGGACGCGGGGGGCGCGGGGTCCGCGGTGGCGTGTCAAAGGCGCGGGGGCTGGGTGGGCGGAGCTAGATGCGGTGTTTAGAGTTGCTGCTTGGGATTATTATAATAGATCCATGGCTCTTTTACTCATCAAAACTCTTCCCAGTCGCACTCGTGAGTTTCAAACGCGCCGCTCTCTTCCTGTTGCGCCTTCGTCAGAGCGGAACAAGCTCCGTCTGAAACAAAAGCGCCACAAGTCGGTCTGTGCGCCACAGATTCACGTGTTTTTTTGTAATCGAATTATTCGATTTATTCGAGTAATTCGTTGCAGCTCTAGTGTAATAATATTATATATATATATATATATATATATATATATATATATATATATATATATGTGTGTGTGTGTATGTGTATATATATGACAAACCAACAAACAAATTTGGGGGTCACTGCTTTGAGTGCTCCGATGACCACCGGCACCACTTTCGCCTTCACTTTCCGCTCCTTCTGTAGCTCCTCTCTGAGCCCTTGGTATTTCTCCAGTTTCTCATGTTCCTTTTTCCTGATGTTGTCATCCCTTGGTATTGCCACGTCAACCACAACTGCTTTCCTCTGCCGTTTATCCACCACCACAATGTCTGGTTGGTTTGTTTAATCTGTTTTTCACTGGTGCCCCTCTAGGCAACTGCTGTTGTGATTTTGGGCGTTACAAAAATAAATTGAATTGAATTGAACATGCTGCAAACGTTTTTCTCAGGACTGCTAAACTTATGTTTTATGTTGTAGGTAATTTGATAGTGTCTGTCTTTTGCAAGAACGAGTTTGACTTTGCATTGCACGCTTGTGTGTGTTGGCTGCGTTGGCGTCAGTTTGCTCTTCCATTGATTCACTCTTTAGCATCTTTCTCTGTGAATATGAGGCCGGTTAACATCGAATAAAAGACATTTGGTAGCTGAACACCAGCAAAACAAGGCTGTTTTTGTTTAAACCTAACCAAACCCACTGTTCACTGCCTGTGCCCCATAGTAAAGACAAAACAGAAAAAGGAGGTGAACTATTTAAAATTACTAAAGTATAAAATCAAAATAGGCATTACTATGTACACGAGAATTACAGTTAAATTTACAGTTGTGAGTGCAGAAAGTGACTGCAGTGCAGTGAGTGATTGAATAGTTGCAGTTAAAGTGGCAGGTGCTAAGAAGTCAAAAACAGAGGTGATGAGTCATCTAAATGTATCTATGCATGGGTTTTAGAAGGATGAAAAATTACGGCCGTTGCCGTAAACGACAATTTATCTTTTGATTGGCAAACAGTCTACAGTATGTCACATATAATAGGAAACTGAAATACATGAATTGTGTCCATGCGTTGGTCTGAAAACGCTATGCTGAATTTGTCTGGACAGCCCACTGAAATATGTCAAAAGTTGACATTTTCAGACAAATCACCTGGTGCCTTGGTAATAGTGCTGTTTTTGCTCTTTTCCTCTCTTGCAGACATCTCCCAAAATGGACTCGGATAACCAGTGTCAGACACAGGCAGGGGGCTCGAGCGGAGTGTCAGAACCCGTGAAAGAGCCAGGTCCAGTTCCAGACCAGACCTCTGTCCCCCACAGGCCCAGAAGACCCCAGAGGAGCGTCCATGTGGAGGGCTCTGTGGACATAAGTGAGCTTGAAGGGCATCATCCAGCAGAAGAGAGGTCCCCTGATGGTTCCGCATCGAATCGTCCCAAGTCCCCCCACCCAGTACCCGTCAAGCCCACGGGGGAGAACTCACCATTGCCAGGTGTCAAGCCGGGTCCCAAAGGTCCAGGGCACCACTACCAGCCGGTGCGGGCCGCCTCTGTGCCAGACCCCCCCATGGGCAGGCGCATACCCCCTCACCTGAACCCCCACGCTCAGAGGGCCCTGTCTGTGGCCGGTACTGCAGACACTCAGGCCCACACCATCGAAGACTTCAGGCAAGTTTCAGCTGCTTTAGGTTCTAACCAGACATGTGCTCTTAAGAGGAATATGTTTTTCTATTCTTAACATACCTTAAAGTACACTATTGCCATGTTTCCACCTGTTCGCTTTGGAGTCGATTTTTTATTAGGGGCCGAGCGGGACAGGCAAGGAGAAGGCAAGGGGAACCCCACGCAAGAGCAAGAGGCCTATTGTATCTGTAACATTTTGAGGGAAAACGCAAAATACACGTCGTAAACAATGAGGAATATGAAAGTAAATGGTATGAAAAATTAGAGCTCCATGAGCTCAGTGAGCTCTAATTTTAAGTGAAAAGCCCAAGAAGAAATATTGAAAGATGGCTTAATAGGGCCACCCAAAAATTTCTTTACACGGAATGGGAGCTCTGACCGGAAACATTTTATTGTAGAGAAATAAAACTTGGCTTAAAAAATAGGTTATGTCAGGACCAGTAAAAAAATATATTATGACCCCGCCCTAAACCCTACAGGAAGTTGGCCGTATTGAATCAAACCCTATAATTATAAAGTCAATCATAATATTTTAACTTCTCCACCAGTTTTAATCAAAAAACACTTCAAACTTGGTCAAACCGTGCAAAACTTATGTGCAATGACCGATTATTGATTCGATTTTGGATTAAACATTGGGTGTGGCCATGATGAATTTTTAACTAAATTGCAATTTTGAGAAAAAATAAAAATCTAGCTTTTAAAAATGTTGTTGGACTCAATAGAGCGCGCGTGCAGAATTGTGAGCAGGATATAACAAATCTGCTACTTAAGATTCTAGCTTTTAGTATGGCTCTCTTGCGCCCCTTTCAAAAATTCATAAAAGGCAATCTGTTGTGGACTTGTGAAAATAGTACATAGAGTGTTCTTAGTGGGGAACAATGTGACATAATTTTAGCTTTTATCATTTAACACTCGGACTATCAGGATTTTAGAACTACTTGAATTCCCAAGCTGTCAATTTGACAAAAATATAGACCAATTTTACTGAAAATTCCTCTTAAATGAATATTATCATTATTCAGAGTGCCGAAGTTAAACAGCATCAGTAGAGGAAGATGAGGAGGAGGGTTGTTTGCAATAGCAATGTTACAGAGAATATACGCATATTCATTCATTGAGCTGGACCCATCTTCCTAAATAAAAGCCAGCCAAATACTATTATAACACAGGGTTTATAAATACCTTGAATATTGTCGCTGTTGCCACGAACATGCCGCTCACCCGGCAATGTTACCGGGGCAGCTGAAGCAACAGGCGCTTAGTTTGTTGATCTCAACAGCCTAAAATGCCATAACTATATAATAAAGTTTATCATAAATACCTTGAACATTTACAATAGACTTACTGCCAGTGACATTTTGCTTCTTTTTGCGTCCTCCGCAGTAGTCCTCTGACTCGCTTGCCTACTTGCCTTCACCACCTGAATAAACCTCATCAATGTTTTGAAGCATTGCCAGGGCCTCTTTTACGAATAATTGCTTCAAATCCATTGTACTGTTTTACATTTTACTGCATTTTACTGCACAGCTTTGCTGTGAGAGACACTAAGGGTGACGGAACGCTCGCGCTGCACTGTCATCCGCGATGTAATTACTAGAGCCGTCCATGAAGAATTCCATGAAGTTGCCAAGAATCTACGTTGCAAAACGGCTCAGTGGCGCCCTTAAACATGAAATTTGGCAGATACGTAAAGCATCTCAAGATAGTTACAGTTGCAAGAAAAAGTGTCAACCCTTTGGTATTACTTGGATTTCTGCATAAATTGGTCATAAAATGTGTTCTGATCTTCATCTAAGTCACAATAATCGAAAAACACAGTCTTCTCAAACTAATACTGCACAAACATTATATGTTTTCATGTTTTTATTGAACACAACATGTAGCGGCCAAAACTTTCCCTATGCAAGGTCCACTATCGATGCAGTGTGTGTGGCGTCTCGGACACGTGTTTCCACCAAGAATGTCTGAAAATACTGTGTTCTAAGAGTTTATTGGCATTACCTTTAGCCATCCACAATTACACAGATCTCCAGTCCACATACACGATAGACACGGTCAAAAGACTGTTAACCTCCACACTTCCCCTTTATGTAGGGCAGGACAACTTACCACATAGTGGCAGGAGGAACGACAGCAAAATGGCTCCAACACAACATGTAAACATTCACAGTGTAGGTTGGAAAAAGTATGTGAACCCCTAAGCTAATGACTTGTCCAATTGCTAATTGGAGCCAGGAGTCAGCTTAACTGGAGTCCAATCAGTGTGATGAGATTGGATGTGCTGGTTAAAGCTGCCCTGCCCTATAAAAACATCAGTTTTGAGTTTGCTCTTAAGAAGCTTTGCCTGATGTGAACTGAACCATGCCTTGCACAAAATATCTCTCAGAGGATCGAAAAATGAATTCCAAAGTTTATCAAGACATTTTGCACAAAAACATAAGACCATCTGTCCATCAACTGAAGCTCAACAGACCATGGGTGACAGTGACCCTAAGCATAGAAGTAAATAAACAACAGAATGGCTTCAACAGAAAAAAATGTCCCTTCTGGAGTGGCCCAGTCAAAGTCCTGACCTCAATCCAATTGAGAAGCTGTGTGATGACCTCAAGAGAGAAATTCAAACAAGACATCCCAAGAATATTGCTGAACTGAGTTTTGCAAAGAGGCATCATGGTTTGGGGTTGTAATATGACCATTGTGTCGGTCTGATCTGAAACCACAGGAAACGGAGGAGGTTATTGCTGAAGGAGGGTCAACCAGTTATTAAACCCAAAGGTTCACATACTTTTTCCACCCTGCACTGTGAATGTTTACATGTTGTGCTCAATAAAAACATGACAAAATATGATGTTTGTGCTGTATTAGTCTAAGCAGTTTGTGTTTTTCTATTGTGACTTAGATGAAGATCAGAAAACATTTTATGACCAATTTACGCCGAAATCGAAGTAATTCCAAAGGGTTCACATACTTTTTTTTTTTTTTCCCACAAACTGTATGGCTCCACCCTAAACCACACAAGCCGTCGGCCAATTTGGTTGAACTTTGACACCCCCAAAATCCTGTATTTGAACAAACTTGTCCTAGGGTTTTGATCTGATGGTCACCAAACTGAGGCAGCATCATCGGAACATATGTGAGATAAAAAATTGTTAAAATAATTTGCATAAATCTCAGGGTGTGGTCATAAAGAGCTCTTAAAGAAGCAGCAATTTTAAAAGCTGCCCCTCATAAAATGGTGCCAAAATAATGTGATTGTCGTAAACAAATGACATTTGGTACAAACACTCTTCATGTCATTCTGAACAAAAAAAGCAATGTAGACCATGCCCTATCTCCACCCACATTTGCATGGCCACACCTCAAAAAAGTCAGTGGGGAGTGAAAAGTGTTTTAATCCCATGACATTTGGTACATGTGGTGTGTATGTGACCTTGAGCGGAAAAGTATCTTGGGACCACGCCCTGTCTTCTGTGTGAAGGTGGCCATTTTGAATCAAAGTATTCAGATTTGCAAAATCTAGCCCATCACCATCAGAACACACTTGAGATAAAAAGATGTTAAAATATTTGGCATATTTTTTGACATTTTGAAATCACAAACATTCACATGGCTACGCCTCAAAATAGTCAATGGAAAGTGAAAATTTTAGTTTTGTCATAAGGCCACAAACCTTTGTAGGGTCAAGGGCTACTTTATGAGCGTGGACTTGGTCGAGGGCTACCTTTTCAATTAGCCTAAATGGTAAATTTGGTTATGAACGTAATTATAGGCATAATTGAGGGACTGAATCCCGTAGAATGTTCTTGTGTACTTTATTATTGAGCGACTGCATGCCACAGAATGAATGCACTAGTTGTTCTTGTGTATTTTATTATTATTGCAGAGTGCAGAAAGTGACAGTGCAGTGAGTGATTGGTGATGGGGGAGTTGATTTTGTGTTTTTACATAGAGGTGTGAAAAAGTGCCTTTTGTTTTTCCATTAGGCACATATAGTGACCGCATTCCATAGAATGCAGTCGTCATACGTAATTCAAACTTCAGGTTGTAGATAATTCTCTTCTGATTCCTGGACTTGCTTTTGGTATTCCTCGGTCTTGTCATTTTTTCAGGATTCGTCTTGGAACATTGGATGTTTCCCTCTCTCTTGGCTTTCACAGGTCGCATTTCTTGTCCGATTTTTGGCATTCAAAGTTCAGTTTGTAGATAATTCTGTTGTGATTCCTGGACTTGCTTTTGGTATTCCTCGGTCTTGTCATTTTTTCAGGATTCGTCTTCAAATTTTCCCTATCTCTTAGAATGGCGGCAATGCAACTAGGGCTTTGTGATATAATCGGCATGGCATCGGCATGTACAGAACATGTGCAGAAATTGCAAAGAAGACTACACCTACAAATCAGTGAGCACTGATTGTGAGACATATTTATACTTCATTTTGTGTTTTTGTATAGACGTGTGAAAAAGTGCGTTTTGTTTTTGCATTACTCACAATGGCTTCCTGCCATTGCCCGTTTTTAGTTATTATTATTATATTTTCCACATTTATCCCCGTTTTTCGTTGGGCCGCACAGGTCGCATTCCTTGTCCGATTTACGTAATTCAAACTTCAGGTTGTAGATAATTCTCTTCTGATTCCTGGACTTGCTTTCGGGTAATCCTCAGCCTTGTCATTTTCTCAGGATTCGTCTTGGAACATTGGATGTTTCCCTCTCTCTTGGCTTTCACAGGTCGCATTTCTTTGTCCAATTTTTGTCATTCAAAGTTCAGTTTGTAGATATTACCCGTGTGATTCCAGAACTTGCTTTTGATATTCCTCGGTCTTGTCATTTTATCAGGATTCGTCTTCAAATTTTCCCGATCTCTTAAATTGGCGGGATGTTGGAGGTTTGTGACATCGTCGTTATAAGAATCAAAATCAGAAAGGGTTTATTGCCATTGTCAATGAACAGAATTTACAAACATAGGAACTTGTCTCGGCCTTAAGGTGCAACAAAAAAACACTAAGCAATAATAAAAACAACATATATTCAATCCAAAGGGCATGCATTAAGAAACAATTTAAAATTACTATCGTATAAAATAAAAATAGGCATTACTATGTACACGAGAATTACAGTTAAATTTACAGTTGCGAGTGCAGAAAGTGACAGTGCAGTGAGTGATTGGTGATGGGGGAGTCTGTCATGATGAGGGGGGGCTGGGAGGCTGTGAATTTCCTGAACAAAAGAAGGCTGCACCTACAAATCAGTGAGCACTGACTGCGAGATATACTTATACTTGATTTTGTGGTTTTATATAGACGTGTGAAAAAGTACCTTTGGTTTTTTCACTAGACAGTCACTCGCAATGGCTTTCTGCCATTGTAGTTTCTAGTTATATTTGTAACCAAATTACATAATAATTAAACTGTGAGTTACTATGCATGTATGGGGCATTTCAATTCAATTTATTTTGTCATGCCCAAAATCCCAACAGCAATTGCCTCGAGGGGCGACCGAGAAAAACATAATAAACAATGTTCATATGGATTTTGTAATGTCCCAGCATCCCGTGTCCGTAGACTAATGTCCCAAGCTACCCTGTCCTTAGACCCTCCTTCTCTGCCAGTAGTAGAGCTGGACTCACTCAGGAAGAGACCATTTCTCCAGGCAGACCGTTTCTGCAGGCAGTTGAGGTGCATCTGGATTCACAAGTCATCGATGTGCCTCTTTCACTCCCAGTGGGGAAGTGGGAGAAGAAGGAAAAGAGATTAAATTAAATATTAAATATTGTTTGATAGAAAAAGCAGTCCGAAACAAAAGATAGAGTTCAAGCTCCCCCAGCATAGTTGGTCCTAGGGCAGCGTAGCTGGGGAACTCTAGGATTTTATTTCTGTTCCTAACTGACCTGATCATCAGCGATTTTCAAAGAGGAACGTTTTAAGCTTGGTCTTAAATGAAGAGACTGTGTTGGCCTCCATAACATGGACATGGAACTGATTCCATAACACAAGAGTGGTGGCAGGTTGGCTAAACCGCTCTACCTCCTACTGTGCTTTTAGAGACTCTTGGGACCACCAGAAGTGGTCTGATTTTGGCTATATTGCACAGATGTAAATAGGCTGTTTTACAGGTTTGATTTATGTGCGCTTTGAATGAGAGCTCCTGGTCAAATAAGACTCTCAGGTTTCTTAGAGTTGAACTGGAGGCTACACTGACATCCAGTGTGACTATCTGCTCAGATAAAGCGTCTCGTAGATGTTTAGGGCCTAGTACAATGACCTAGTTTTTTTCAGGTATAAGAAGCAGATAATTAAGTGTCATCCAGGTTTTTATATCCTTCACACAAGCACTGGACTGCAGCTCTTCACCCGCAAAGGGACGAGGTTCCGCCAGCCCAGATGAAGCTGAAAATCGTATTTTAGACGCTGAGGGCCGAGATGGATGCGATGCTGGCCCAGCTGATGACGCTGCAGACAAAGAACAAGAATATGGAAAGAAAGATCCTGGATTTGGAGTCCAGGTCCCGTAGACCTGACCTCAGACTTGTGGGGATGCCAAGGGGAAAAGAAGGCGAAGATACTGAAAGTTTTCTGGAGGAGGTGGTCCTAGAGCTCCTTTTAGGCTCTGAAGTTCTATGTTATTCTTTCATCTGATTCCTGGTTTTGTAGTTGTTGTTATAAAAAAATGGTATTGTTCATCATACAGAGGCAAACATAGTAGGGGGGTTGCAATATTGATTTAAACGAATATTGATTTGAATTGCTTTTGAACACAGTTTTGAATGTAAAGACAAGAAGGACTGGTTAAAGGAAGTATTAATGGAAAGGTTTTACTCTATTGACTGTGTATGCTCCACCATGGAGTGATATCACCTTTCATACAGATATTATGGAGCTCATTGTAAATTACTCATTACTCGGAGCAAAACCCATCTTTCTTCTGGTTGTATTAGTGAACATAGGGCTGCCGACTTTGAGTGAAAATAAATTATTTTCAGACTAAAAAGCATTGCTGACTTGTTGGTCACATGAACATTGGATATTTTACTCAAATACACTTTTCCCTAGTTCTCTATTTAAAGCAACGGAATTCTAGCAGGACCGGAAGTGAGATTAGGACGACAGTAGTAATAGGAGACTGCTTTTGGGAGCGCATGGCATAGTGGCAGGAATGTATAACTGCACCCTATTATTTTTTTAAAATTAAAAAAAAAAAAAAAAAAAATATATATTTCTCATGACGTAGTGGCGAAGCTGTGTAATTACACCGTATATTTTATTTTAGAAAACCCTCAGTGGCGCATGGCATAGTGGTAGGGATGTATAACTGCGCCTGTTTTGTCTCTTTAGAAAACGCTCAGTGGCGCATGGCATAGTGGTAGGGATGTATAACTGCGTCTGTTTTGTCTCTTTAGAAAACGCTCAGTGGCGCATGGCATAGTGGTAGGGATGTATAACTGCGTATGTTTTGTCTCTTTAGAAAACGCTCAGTGGCGCATGGCATAGTGGTGGGGATGTACAACTGCGGCTGTTTTGTCTCTTTAGAAAACGCTCAGTGGCGAATGGCATAGTGGTAGGGATGTATAACTGCGTCTGTTTTGTCTCTTTTAGAAAACGCTCAGTGGCGCATGGCATAGTGGTGGGGATGTATAACTACGCAGGATATGCTTCTTTAAAAACGAATAGGGACGCGTGGGGGTAGTGACGAGGAGATCATGTAACCGTTTTTTTTTCTTTCTCTTTCTCTCTTTTAAAAAAATAAATAAATAAATATATTTTATTGCTGTATTGGTTGTTGTGGGTGTGTGTGTGTCGTATGTAATCCCTTATTAAGGACATACGTAATGTCGCGAGATCTACAGGTGCCTCGTACCTCAACTAAGAAACGCCCACCAGAAGACGACCTGGGAGTGTGTTTCAAAGCCGTGGTGACGTATATATAGGGGATCATTCTCTGAGAGGTACGTGGATTCCTTTTTCTTTTAGGATTTCTCTCTACACGAGACAACTACGAAAAAAGCAATGGCCGGGGAGAACGTGACGGATTCACAAGTCGATGAGTTAGGCACGCCCGAGTTTTTGATGAGCGTGCCAGATGCTCCGAAGCGAAAACCTAAGAGACTAGCGAACACGCCACCGCCCGGCTCTGGGGTTTCATTTACAGGCGATGGTGGGTCTGTCTATAGTGCGTATCATTATGATGGGTTGGTTACGTTAAAGAGCTCCGTATCAGATATAGGCAAACCGTGGGGTGTTGGTGGGGTGAGGCCCATGTCTGTATCAGACTGGAGACGACTCAGGAGCATCTTTAACGACGCTCGTAGATCTATTTTTGAGACAGAATCTTACGCGTGTCATTGGGCCAGCTCTAGCGGTGATCAAATGTACCGCTTAGAGTCCGATCGTGCGAGTGGTGGAGTAGATGGTTTTGTTTTTTGTATCTGTCTGCGCGGACAGAGAGGTGTTACTTTTGAAAAAAAGGGGATAGCGGAGTGGATTTTTTACAGCCCTATAGCTTAACCCCCTATGACTAGGAAAGATATTTTGACAATCTGTTTCTTTATACAGTGGAAAGACTGGGGGCATATGTGTGAGTTGTTTAGAGACATTGACGAGGTTATCCGGCAAGATAGACTTACACATAGTCTGGAGGACATTAGGAAACGTCTTGTTTTTTGACGATTCATCAAATTGTGTGTAAGATGTTTCCGCGTGTAACACGAAAAAAACCATAGCAACGTGATAAAAGCAGAATGGTGGGTATTGTGCATGCGTGGATGTAATATACGTGTTGTTGTTGTTTTTTTTTTTGTTTTTTTTTTATTTTTCTTTACCTGGTTTTGTTTATTATTTAACCTACTAAATCGTCTTGTTTTGTTTTTTGTTTTTTTTTTAGAAAAAGCATATAAGCAGTTGAGACCGTCTTTGATAATTGTCGAGGATTGATGATTTGGAGAATGATGCGAGATCTAACAGATCCGAGTCCTCGCCTAGCTCACCTATTCATGCGTCTCAGATGGATGACACGGAGAATGATGACGTACCGTGCAAACCGGTGTGCGGAGCACTGATGGTGAAATTTGTTGAGAACGTGAAAAATAATCGTTACTCACCTGCTCAGCCAGGTGATGATGAAATCTTGGAAGGACTTGTGTTACGGCTGCCAGATAAACCACCCGAGTCAGAAAAACCACCATTGTCTGTATCCTTACTCAGACGACTACTTACAGCTGTGGTTTGAGCACGTGAAGGAGAAATTATGGAATGATAATTTCAGAAAAGCCGTATCACGTTTCTTGACCGGGCATGTAGTAGTAATAGGAGACTGCTTTTGGGAGCGCATGGCATAGTGGCAGGAATGTATAACTGCACCCTATTATTTTTTTTAAAATTAAAAAAAAAAAAAATATATATATATATATATATATATTTCTCATGACGTAGTGGCGAAGCTGTGTAATTACACCGTATATTTTATTTTAGAAAACCCTCAGTGGCGCATGGCATAGTGGTAGGGATGTATAACTGCGCCTGTTTTGTCTCTTTAGAAAACGCTCAGTGGCGCATGGCATAGTGGTAGGGATGTATAACTGCGTCTGTTTTGTCTCTTTAGAAAACGCTCAGTGGCGCATGGCATAGTGGTAGGGATGTATAACTGCGTATGTTTTGTCTCTTTAGAAAACGCTCAGTGGCGCATGGCATAGTGGTGGGGATGTATAACTACGCAGGATATGCTTCTTTAAAAACGAATAGGGACGCGTGGGGGTAGTGACGAGGAGATCATGTAACCGTTTTTTTTTTCTTTCTCTTTCTCTCTTTTAAAAAATAAATAAATATATTTTATTGCTGTATTGGTTGTTGTGGGTGTGTGTGTGTCGTATGTAATCCTTATTAAGGACATACGTAATGTCGCGAGATCTACAGGTGCCTCGTACCTCAACTAAGAAACGCCCACCAGAAGACGACCTGGGAGTTGTGTTTCAAAGCCGTGGTGACGTATATATAGGGGATCATTCTCTGAGAGGTACGTGGATTCCTTTTCTTTTAGGATTTCTCTCTACACGAGACAACTACGAAAAAAGCAATGGCCGGGGAGAACGTGACGGATTCACAAGTCGATGAGTTAGGCACGCCCGAGTTTTTGATGAGCGTGCCAGATGCTCCGAAGCGAAAAACCTAAGAGACTAGCGAACACGCCACCGCCCGGCTCTGGGGTTTCATTTACAGGCGATGGTGGGTCTGTAGTAGTAATAGGAGACTGCTTTTTGGGAGCGCATGGCATAGTGGCAGGAATGTATAACTGCACCCTATTATTTTTTTAAAAATTAAAAAAAAAAAATAAAAAATAAAAAATATATTTTTCATGACATAGTGGCGAAGCTGTGTAATTACACCGTATATTTTATTTTAGAAAACCCTCAGTGGCGCATGGCATAGTGGTAGGGATGTATAACTGCGCCTGTTTTGTCTCTTTAGAAAACGCTCAGTGGCGCATGGCATAGTGGTAGGGATGTATAACTGCGTCTGTTTTGTCTCTTTAGAAAACGCTCAGTGGCGCATGGCATAGTGGTAGGGATGTATAACTGCGTATGTTTTGTCTCTTTAGAAAACGCTCAGTGGCGCATGGCATAGTGGTGGGGATGTATAACTACGCAGGATATGCTTCTTTAAAAACGAATAGGGACGCGTGGGGGTAGTGACGAGGAGATCATGTAACCGTTTTTTTTTTCTTTCTCTTTCTCTCTTTTAAAAAAAAAAAAAATAAATATATTTTATTGCTGTATTGGTTGTTGTGGGGTGTGTGTCGTATGTAATCCTTATTAAGGACATACGTAATGTCGCGAGATCTACAGGTGCCTCGTACCTCAACTAAGAAACGCCCACCAGAAGACGACCTGGGAGTGTGTTTCAAAGCCGTGGGTGACGTATATATAGGGGATCATTCTCTGAGAGGTACGTGGATTCCTTTTCTTTTAGGATTTCTCTCTACACGAGACAACTACGAAAAAAGCAATGGCCGGGGAGAACGTGACGGATTCACAAGTCGATGAGTTAGGCACGCCCGAGTTTTTGATGAGCGTGCCAGATGCTCCGAAGCGAAAACCTAAGAGACTAGCGAACACGCCACCGCCCGGCTCTGGGGTTTCATTTACAGGCGATGGTGGGTCTCTCTATAGTGCGTATCATTATGATGGGTTGGTTACGTTAAAGAGCTCCGTATCAGATATAGGCAAACCGTGGGGTGTTGGTGGGTGAGGCCCATGTCTGTATCAGACTGGAGACGACTCAGGAGCATCTTTAACGACGCTCGTAGATCTATTTTTGAGACAGAATCTTACGCGTGTCATTGGGGCCAGCTCTAGCGGTGATCAAATGTACCGCTTAGAGTCCGATCGTGCGAGTGGTGGAGTAGATGGTTTTGTTTTTGTATCCGTCTGCGCGGACAGAGAGGTGTTTACTTTTGAAAAAAAGGGGGATAGCGGAGTGGATTTTTTACAGCCCTATAGCTTAACCCCCTATGACTAGGAAAGATATTTTGACAATCTGTTCTTTATACAGTGGAAAGACTGGGGGCATATGTGTGAGTTGTTTAGAGACATTGACGAGGTTATCCGGCATGATAGACTTACACATAGTCTGGAGGACATTAGGAAACGTCTTGTTTTTGACGATTCATCAAATTGTGTGTAAGATGTTTCCGCGTGTAACACGAAAAAAAACCATAGCAACGTGATAAAAGCAGAATGGTGGGTATTGTGCATGCGTGGATGTAATATACGTGTTGTTGTTGTTTTTTTTTTAGTTTTTTTTTTATTTTTTTTACCTGGTTTGTTTATTATTTAACCTACTAAATCGTCTTGTTTTGTTTGTTTTTTTTTTAGAAAAAGCATATAAGCAGTTGAAGACCGTCTTTGATAATTGTCGAGGATGATGATTTGGAGAATGATGCGAGATCTAACAGATCCGAGTCCTCGCCTAGCTCACCTATTCATGCGTCTCAGATGGATGACACGGAGAATGATGACGTACCGTGCAAACCGGTGTGCGGAGCACTGATGGTGAAATTTGTTGAGAACGTGAAATAATCGTTACTCACCTGCTCAGCCAGGTGATGATGAAATCTTGGAAGGACTTGTGTTACGGCTGCCAGATAAACCACCCGAGTCAGAAAAAACCACCATTGTCTGTATCCTTACTCAGACGACTACTTACAGCTGTGGTTTGAGCACGTGAAGGAGAAATTATGGAATGATAATTTCAGAAAAGCCGTATCACGTTTCTTGACCGGGGCATGGTGTTCACGGCCAGCGATGAGAGGATCCAGGGTGCTGTGGAGGCTGTTCTATGTGATTTGAAGCAAGAAGAAAAACATACACACCGTGATCGACACGATGTATGAAACACTAGCTGGAGACTGGTTTCAAAACAGCGATGTTGGATGTAGGGTTAAAAAACATGGCGCGGCTGTGCATAATCACTTTGTATGATTTTTTTAAAACGATGTGTTTCTTACGCTAATAAAAGCTTTTGTCTTTCTATAAACCGTGTTAATCTATGTTTTGTCCTCATCATGGAGAGTAACGCTACGTAAAATATATCATGACCCAGCACATCCTGGTGGTTTGGGTGGTGTTTAGTAAATTACAGAAAGCTGTACAAAATGAAGTTGACGGTAATGCAGCATCATATCAAACAGTAAAAAAGTTCCTGCTGGAGGGAAGACGCGTACACTCTCCACGCCCTCACCTTGTGCGCCTGTTCACCCTGTCTCACTTCTATAGCACCTAAATGTGTCTACGGACTACTTCTTCAAAACACACAAACTGTATCAGCTTTGTCTTTTCCATCTCTTGCACAGATGTTTGTTGAGCTGTTTTGGTATATTTTCGCCTCAAAATTGTGATTAACCCGCAAAGTGTAATAGATTGCATGCTATTACATTCACAACTGATTTATAAACATTTGAGTAATTATTTTAAAACTCAAAGAAAGTTGTAGTACTCTTGAATGTGTACAAGGTTTGGTGTTTCCGTTGCCAATATTGTCTATAATTGACAGAATCTTTATGTTAAGAATTAAGCGATTTGAACGCTTGTGTTTCATGGTGTGGTTTAATTAATATAAACTCTAAATTATAAAATCAGATGCTCCACCCAAAATATAAAATTAAGATAGGGTTTTTTTACCAAATACTTTTTAGTTTAGTTTTTATTTGAAATGAGCTTATAGTGAGATAGCTACTTTCCATCTACAGGTCCTGATTTACAGGAATAAATGATAACAGTGCAATAAGAATAATTCCCAATTCACCCACACACACTCACACAGCCTCACACATAAACAAGTGTTTACACAAACATTTGTCTTATGTAATATATTTTACCTATACTTTTTGCTTTGATTGAATTGGTACATAGATTACATATAGCTATCATTAAATAGTACTGTCGGAAAGAAATAAAATAATTTAAGTATACAAATAATATATATTTAAAGCATAGAGGAAGATTCAGTTGCTGTCTTCTGGGCACTGTTTTTGAAGAATCAGAGTCCAGATGAATACAACTGAACCTGTCTCTGCGCTGGAACACTCCTGGACGGATTGGGGATTACATTACACCGACTTGTTTCTAAGAATATAGTTACATATTACACACCTAAACATTTCCACAGCGTGTGGGTTTGCACATCATAAAACAGAACATAAGAAGGCGCTACATTGGGCTTATTATAAGGGAAGCAAACATCTCATTGTCAGTGCTGAAAAGTCTCACTATTCCACAACCACTTTTTAAATTCTACACAGAACGTTAGTGTGACTTTTTAGATTGTTCCTCTTCTTTATTGTGTTATAGAATAAGGCTGAAGTTTTGCATTTTTAACTCTTACTTTGATTATATTATTATGGGTCACTGCTTTTTAACTTTGTCCATTCTTCTACACCATTAATCTTCAGTAATGGTACAATCGCTGGTTACTCTCTCCCACGTTTGCTTATACATTTGCACCTGTCACAAAAAACGTTGCTCTGCTCAGGCTGTTGTGTCGATTCAGGGCTTACTGTGCTTCCCCGCGCTCTCAAACCCCACAGGCTTCTTCACTCTAGTCCTCTGCGCTCTCCCCCAAAAAACACGTCAACTATTTTAGGGGGGCTCAGGCTCAGACGTGCTGCTCAGCCAGAGGTTTGCTATGTTCAGTTCAGTTGTGAATTGGGAATTATTCTTATTGCACTGTATCATTTATTCCTGTAAATCAGGACCTGTAGATGGAAAGTAGCTATCTCACTATAAGCTCATTTCAAATAAAAACTACCGTATTTTCCGGACTTTTAGCCGCTCCCCTATATAAGCCGCCTTTGCTCTATTTTTAAAAAAACGATAATAAAACAATACATAATAGGCCGCACCTTTTGTATAGGCCGCAGAACTCTTTCCTTGACTTTTGGCATGGCATGAGCTCGTCCCGCTGTCCCCAGCGTCTCACCGTACATTCATTGATGTTAAGCTTGCGTGCAGCCGCGCGGTTTCCTAGCAAGATCGATGGCCTTCAGCTTAAAACTTGCTTCATACGAACTTCTTCGTTTGGGTTCCATAATGATGGGCTAGAATTTGAAATAATTTATAGTTATAGAAAAGCCGCAGCCTCTAAATAAGCCGCATGGCTCAAAACATCTGACAAAAGTAGCGGCTAATAGTCCGCAAAATACGGTAAACTAAAAAGTATTTGGTAAAAAAAACCCTATCTTAATTTTATATTTTGGGTGGAGCATCTGATTTATAATTTAGAGTTTATATTAATTAAACCACACCATGAAACACAAGCGTTCAAATCGCTTAATTCTTAACCTAAAGATTCTGTCAATTATAGACAATATTTGGCAACGGAAACACCAAACCTTGTACACATTCAAGAGTACTACAACTTTCTTTGAGTTTTTAAATAATTACTCAAATGTTTATAAATCAGTTGTGAATGTAATAGCATGCAATCTATTACACTTTGCGGGTTAATCACAATTTTGAGGCGAAAATATACAAAACAGCTCAACAAACATCTGTGCAAGAGATGGAAAAGACAAAGTAGTATATTGCTGATACAGTTTGTTGTTTTGAAGAAGTAGTCCGTAGACACATTTAGGTGCTATAGAAGTGAGACAGGGTGACAGGCGCACAAGGTGAGGCAAGGAGAGTGTACGCGTCTCTTCCCTCCAGCAGGAACTTTTTTACTGTTTGATATGATGCTGCATTACGTCAACTTCATTTTGTACAGCTTTCTGTAATTTACTAACACCACCCAAACCACCAGGATGTGCTGGGTCATGAATATATTTTACGTAGCGTACTCTCCATGATGAGGACAAAACATAGATTAACACGGTTTATAGAAAGACAAAAGCTTTTATTAGCGTAAGAAACACATCGTTTTAAAAAAATCATACAAAGTGATTATGCACAGCCGCGCCATGTTTTTTAACACCTACATCCAACATCGCTGTTTTGAACCAGTCTCCAGCTAGTGTTTCATACATCGTGTCGATCACGGTGTGTATGTTTTCTTCTTGCTTCAAATTACATAGAACAGCCTCCACAGCGCCCTGGATCCTCTCATCGCTGGCGTGAACACCATGCCCGGTCAAGAAACGTGATACGGCTTTTCTGAAATTATTATTCCATAATTTCTCCTTCACGTGCTCAACCACAGCTGTAAGTAGTCGTCTGAGTAAGGATACAGACAATGGTGGTTTTTCTGACTCGGTGGTTTATCTGGCAGCCGTAACACAAGTCCTTCCAAGATTTCATCATCACCTGGCTGAGCAGGTGAGTAACGATTATTTTCACGTTGAAGAAATATGTCCAGTTCTATTTAACTCGGACATCTGCGTGTTCAGAAACTGGAAGAGGAGAGAAAGTCAACAAGATCTACTCTATCAGTTACTAATACATACCAGCTATAGATGACCAAGATTCATGAGTTTCATTACGCATTCTTTTTATTCTCCTAACAAAGTCACCTATACAGACGTCTGGACTTCCGGGTGCCTAACACTCGTTACTCGCGTCTTAATAATTCCGGAGAGTAACGGGACAGCCACAGTTTGCCAGTATTATAGACACAGAAAAATGAATATGCATGAGCCTACAGGAAGTCCGTGTGGTAGGGCTGTGATTGGCTCCTTGCCAATCTGACCTCCACCATGGTCTCCACCTTTTTCTCTTTGTCTGCTCGTGTAACCTGAGACTGGTCAAACCTTGGGGTCAGAATGGAAAAATACAGCACCATAGCACAAAGAGCAGCATAACATTGTCTAATAGTGAATATATGTTCAATGCATTGTACAATGGCGAATATATGATCGATGCATAATATGTAGTTCTCTTCAGTCCCCCTTCTGAGGTCAAGGACCTCACACAACCGACAGAGGAGTAATCTGAAAAATCCTGAAAAACAAAGCATAGAAAACACACCAAAAACATAATCATCTTGAAAATTTTTTACCCGACGATAGACTAAAAGTGTGTCATCCAATCCTCATTCAATGCCCTCCCGAGCTTTCTGGGTGAAGGCATCTTCTTCGCCCCCTTCAGGCATCATCCTCAAACCTGATTCTAGATCATTGGAATTGCCTTCTACATTCACAAATACTCCAGTGGTTGTGCTGCTCAGGGCTTTAGAGACCATGCTTCTGAGGAGAGGAACAACACAACAAAACAAGACACCAAACAGTAACAAAATAACACCTATGACGAGAAAAATCTTCTGAAGGATTTATCGGGTTTTCCAACTATTTAATTGTGCATAGTGGGCATAGGACTCGCAGCCTGCTAGAGTGGTATAATTTAGTCGCCCGTAAATACTTTGCCATAATAAACAGATTGTTTCTTGGGTCGAGACAGGAATCGCCACTGAAGTGGGCATCTCCTCGGAGTGGTGGGGTCTGAAGGAACAGACCCAAAAGGGACTTGTGTCGCATTTGCAGTTATTTTAGCTAATTCTAACCATTTGTTGTTACCAACATTATGGCCTTGAATAAGTTCTCGTCGCCTCCTAGATCCATTTCCTTCTGAAAGAGACATATTAACATTAGACACATTATAAACCATTGTTTCAGGGCACATTTCTCTGTTTTCCTTTTTCTCACTGAAAGTCTTCTTTGCCTTTTCTGTACATAATTTGATCCAAGTTAATGCATATCGTGAGGAAACCTGAGTTTTCATCTGAACCATCGGATTACCTCCTTCATTACAATAAATCACAGTCTTTGTGCCGTCATTCATTTCCCCACCCCTTCAGTAGGGCCTTTGGACCTACTTTAGTCATAACAAGGTTTTGAGTGGGACCCAGTGATACCAGTTGTCCTCATAAAGGAAAGCTTGAGGTTGATCATTCCAAAAGCTTAAATCATGAGTCTGTTGTGCAGACAGACTGTCTGCAGTCGTCATTAAGCATTGCAAGTTCCACGGAGTCGTGGTCCAGTAAGAGTCCAGGTACAATCGCAATGAATGCGCTTGTCCTGCAGGAAGAGAGTCCATTAAGGACTGCAAAGAGTGCCAGATTTCAGTGGACATCCACAAAAAGACCAGATTCAGAATATAAAAGATCATGTTCAGAAAGAGTGAAAGCTTTGATCCATACATCATGTTGCAAGAGAGGTTGATATGACTGGATCTTTTGTAGAAGAGGTAAAGCATTAGGAGTGTGATCAGAAAAAGGATCCAATAGGGTGGACACATAGAGAAATAACTGACCTTTGTCCTGTCCCTGTCTTTTGCATAGAACCCCATGTCCTGAGTCACATGTGATGGAAGTGTCAAAATGAAACGGTTTGGTGTAGTCTGGGATGGCTAAGTCAGCACAGGTGGCGAGTGCCTTCTTTAAGTCAGTGAAAGCTTGGTCAGCTTCCTGAGTCCAGTCCAATCGTGCTTGTAGTTCTCTGACGTCAGCTTGCTTAATGATTTGCTCTCAGTGGTGCAGTCTCACCAGTGTAGTCAGGGACATGATAGCGAGAATAGTTAGCCAATTCTAAGAAAGAGAGTAAATCTTTAACTGTTTCTGGTCTGGGAGCGTTCAAAATCGACTGTTTCTGGCTTGGAGTAGGTTTCACACAACCAGCCGAGATAATTTTCCCCAAAAAATTTAACTTGTGGTCTACAGCATTGTAGCTTCTTTTTAGAGACTTTGAATCCATGTTCATACAAGGCAGACAGAACACGACAGGTCATTTGCAAGCAATCTGCTGCTGAAGCGGAACCAACGAGAATATCATCCATGTACTGAACCACCACAGAACCAAGAAGCACGTCAATATTTTTCAAACCATTCCTTAAGAACCTGATTGAAAATGCCGGCCGAGTTTTTGTGGCCTTGCGGCAAAACTTTGTACTGGAGTTTGACCCCACCATGAGTGAAAGCAAATTGATATCTGCACTCAGGAGCCAACGGGATTGTAAAGAAGGCTTGAGTCAGATCAATAACTGTGAAGAATTGCATTTCAGGTTCTAGAACAGAGAGACATTTGTGTGGGTCCGGCACCGGTAGCAAGGGATTTGTTGTGACATCGTTAAACATGTGATCCTGGTTGTACTTCCAAAGTGACAGGTTTCACTGTAGTACATTTACCAATATCAGCAGGGCCTGGGCCCAAAGGGATTGTGGAAATTTGTTGAGCATTTCTTCAGAGCACTCATGATCTGTCAGCTCTCTGCCATGTGATCTGGAAATATACTCCTCCTCAGCCACACCGTGTCTGTTGTTTTGTTTGTAGAATGGCTGTATCGAACGCCCTCTACTTGTGGTTTGTTCCCAATCGACAGTTTGATTCAGCTGTATGTCAATGGTCCTAATTCTCGTGCCTCGTGTCCTGGACCGAGGAAAAGTGAAATATGTGGGTCTGTCAGTGAATCTCTTTGTAATATGGTTTCAAATCATCAGGCAAAATAACTGGGGGCAACAACTCCTGATTCATGAACATAAAAATGAGTAAGATGTAATTGTGTATAAATTTCCTCTAACATGTTCATTGAAGTCTACTTGGTATTGTAAATCTGTGTTGCGGTCATAAAAGAGTGTAACATGTAATGGGTCAGCAGGAGGAGCATATGGATGTAACATCATGAACCATGGCTTCCATTGAAGCATTTGGCATATAGTTCGTTCAGTTCAAGTGTTCCTGGTTCTAACAGTCCCCAGTAAATGGTCACACAGGGAGGATCTGTCAAATCTGCTTGTGCCAGAAGAGTCCATGTGTTCGTGAATGAGTGCACTTGATGGAATGTCCATTTGGCCAAGACACGATCATGTTGTCAGGGGTGCAATGGATTTGTGGCACCAAGTGGCTTGTAGAATGTCTCTTCCCAGTAAATTTACTGGAGTTTGTGGTGAGTGAATTCATCTCGTTCGAATCCACTGTCCAGCGTTCTGTCCACCATGGTTCCAGGGAGGACGACTTCGTCCCTGTCCTCCTCTATTTCCAAAGTCCTCTCTGTTGTGGAGTGCCTTGATTTTGACTGTGTGGGCAAACACGAGCCCAATGCTCTGGACTCCCGCAGATGTAACACACGTTGGAGGACTGTTGTTGGTTAAACTGTGGATTGTATTGTTGTCCATAGTTACCTCTTCCTGCTCCTCTGCCTCCCCTCTAAAGAGGCCTCTGTTTGCTCCTTGGTTACTATGTACTTGGACGTGTGTGTGAGGGGATGTAAGAGACCCTAAGGGCTGAGGAGGTGTCGCGTATAAGACGCTTGCGGGTGTAGGGGTCTCTGAGAGTGTGTGGGTGTGATTTGTGAATCAGCCGTTGTTGCCATCATTTGAGTTTTAACTTTTAACTTTATGGTTTTAATTGAGTCTGGGAGTGCATCTAGAACTCCTTTTAAAAAAGAGGCAAAGTGGTTTGTGCAGTGCGGCATGGGTGTGTGTGCATGGAGCTGACATATTTTTGAATGCAGCTTTCCATGTTTGTGTTGGGACAATCACCAGGTGAGAATAATGAGAAGCTCGTGGTGTTGGCTGAGGTGGAGGATATCTGGCTTCTAC